>JBAMJV010008768.1:20000-43999 GCA_037951105.1 Echinarachnius parma
CATCTTCAACGCGGCACTCTGCACTCCCAGGTGGGTAGGTCACATCGACAAACTTCCTATAGTTATCATGGATTAATTCTCCCCCACTTTTGGTCTCTATTACGGCGACTGTGTACACACCTTCGTCGACTTTCTCCAGTCTTAAAATATTAATAACGATGGTCAAGTTCCGTCCGTCCTCTTGCAGTCCAACACTAACCCGTCCCTCTTGTCCAGGCCTCAGGCCACGAGGGTCCAATTGGTCATTGTAAAAGAACGGTTGGGGGCTACCAATCAGAAACTCGTTGTAGATGTAGGTGGCATTCTCCCTCGTGACTTTGTGGTGGAAACTGAGGGTCACATTTGTCCCCATATCATATCCATATGTAGCAGTAGGCCACTGAAGTAACGCCAGGATGACCATAAAGTACATATTCTGTTGGGCTATATGCTTGCATCTCAAGACCAGAAAGATTCTTTCTCAAGGATGGACTGATATTGAGGCACAGTGGATGCTCGCGTTGTAATGTATGCAACTGAAAGATTAATAGATAATATATTTTCAAATCCTTGTAATGAAAACACTCAGAATGGAATATTGTATTTTGATATTAAGTAAGTCATCAGGAGAGGATGGGTTAAGTATGAATCTCATTAAAGGGACTAATTAGTAACATTGTCCAAATCCTCAAAACCTACTTGGAACTCTAGTGGTTCTCTTATACCTTATCATATTCATATTAACAATAAAAGCACGGGACAGGTTTCGGTTTTTCAAATATCCATTTCGTTCAAAAGATATTTACGATTAAAGTGTTCAGATATGAAATGGTCTAAGGGATACAGTAAGTACAATGAGTTAGTGAATATCACTTTGCATTTTTGCTCATATCTCAGCCAAAAACCATCCAATTAACGTCACTGGAATTTTCACACATTACTTTGTGGACATATCAGATTACTCCAATACACATTTTATTAATCACTCATCACTTTCTGCACTTGCCAACAAAGTTACTAAATCCCTTTAAGTAAATGATACATTTTATTGTGTCTCCATTGATGTATTTAATATATATATTTATACTGGTTCATATCCTAATTATTAAAAGTTGCTAAAGTTATACCGATTCATAAAAAGATGACCCATCTAAACTTCAAAATTATCGTTCCATTTCATTATTATCAAGTGTTGCAAATATATTAGAGAAATTGGTACTGTATATTGCTTTATTTTTTGAATAAGCATGATATTTTGATCCCCAACCAGTTTGGATTTAAGAAAAAAAAAATCATTCAACTGATTTTGCTCTAATTCAACTTTGTGATAAAATAATTGAATCCCTTGCAAAAAGGAACATGTTATCCAGTGGTATTTTGTATGGATTTTAGTAAGGCATCTGATACCATTGATCATACAAACTTACTTAATAAACTAGACCACTATTGTATCAGAGGCCTTGCTCTATCCTGGTTTGAGGACTATCTGAAAAATAGAACACAGTACCTTTATTACAATTCTAATACTAGCTCCTAAAAGTTCAACCATTTTCACTACATTCTTTTTGCCGACGATACAACTATATTTTACTCACACACAAAAAAATCATACACTCATTGATACTGTTAATCATGAATTGTCTAATATTTCATTACGGTTTAAATGTAATCAATTATCCTTGAATATCAGTAAAAACTGATTTTATTCGTTTTAGAACTATTCACTCACAAGACCAACCACGAAGTCATTTGTTTATAGACGGTTTATCCTTGGTAGACAACAATCAACAATTTTGTTTAGGAGTCATTATTGACTCTATTTGTCTTGGAATGAACACATTTATAATTTTAGATATTATATCTAAAATTATAAATGTGTTCATTCCAAGACAAATATTGATATCTCGAAATATTGGAATTTTGTATGTAAGGAAATATTAAATATTGATGAATGACAAATCTCTGTGTATTCTTTATAATGCCTGAATTTTACCGTTTATAACATACTGTAATATTGTATGGGCAAACTGTAGTAAAATCAAAATAAACTCAATATTTCTTTTGCAGAAGAGATCAAGTTGTATCAACACACAATCTAACTATCATGCAAAATCTAACCCGTTATTTGTATAGTCAATTAAACACGTTAAAGGTTCATGACATACATACATACGCTCCAAACCGCCATAAGTACACTTCCAAACACTTCAAGCATCTTTCTTAAACTTCCGTTCATTAAATATAAACGTACACTCACATTCAACTAAACATGATAAATACTACCATCTTAATAATCCCAAACTTAGTTTAACTCTACGATCAATTAGACACCATGGACGGATATTGCCAAACCATATTAAAACTAAGACCTCCCTACTAAGGCTAAAACAAATAAATTGTTGGATTGGCGTAACCCGCCCGACCCTTTTTTTAAATTTATTTTTTTTAATTTTACGATATGTGTTATTTGTGTGTTATATGTGTGTTTTTGTGTATTTGTGCGAATCCTGAAAAAAAAAACAGAAAAAACCCTACCTACCTACCCTAATGTTTGGTTGCCCGTTACTCCAATCCAACAATTTATTTGTTTTGGCCTAAGTATAATTTGCTAGATCCTACATAGAAATTGTAAATAATCTGATTTGTTATGTCTTGGATATGTATGTCCTCGTTTGTCAGCAGGAATTGGCCATGTATACAATTTAATATTGTCACCCGTAACTGAAACCACCACACAATACATTACACGGTATCATCAGTCTCTTATATTACACTAAGCAACAGTTTCGCACTATGCAAAAATGCACCTCTCAACACGAAACATGTCAGTAAAATATATTTTGTTATTTTCTCTCCAAATTAATTCAGCCCAAGACAGCCACGCTCACTTTTCATCACTTCACTTATGTCATATTTAACATTGAATATAACACACCAAATTATAATACAAATTATACATGGATTTGTATCGAGTCCGTTAAATAGGTTGGTATTTTACTTGCTAACTCGCCCTTGGCCGAAGCATTTACATGTGGTCTCCTACTTTTTCTTTTGTAAGTAACTTGCTAAGCGTACATAAGATATCCATTCTCCCCCTAATTTCTTAGTTTGTATTATGCAGATAATGTCTTCACGATGGATTGGCACCAATTAATATATTATTTTGCTTATATTTGTTTTAATTAGAAACATTTTATCAAACATACATGTTACTTATTATACATATTTGTATGATATTTCTTTGTATTGATGTGAACAAGTGGAAATAAAACCAACAAACGATATAATTATAGGCTATAGCTGCATGGTAATTTTTATTTTTTTTAATTTTTTCGTACAATAATAATTCTGGGTCCATTATATGTCCTGTCTCATGTGAAATTGCCCGTTTATCCTTGAAGGAATCAAGAACAGAAATTAACATTCAGACAAATTAAAAAGAAGATAGAAACTTAACCACAATAACCACATAAATAGAAATAACAATAACCACACCACCGTCGCGACGGTGGTGTGGTTATGGACGACGCGTTGTCCATTCATCATGTTCATGCAGGCTCTTATAATCAAGGTACTGATGGATAATTAGTTTTTCAATTTGAAAACGAAAAACCGAAAATTAAAATTTGACCAGAATCCATTTTTTGTGTAGGTTTTACAAAATAGAAAAACGACCAGAATCCAATATCCATTTAGCAAATAGGAAAACGAAATATTGAACAACGAATAACGGCGAGTGTTTCGCATTTCAGAATTCAGAAACATGAAATGCTGTCATGCGTTTATTTGCCATGCGATCTGCAGTGCACTTACTCTAATTTCTAGACTTTGTGTAAATATTTCCCCATTATATCACGTAACCCCCGAATAATATGTACGCTCGAATATGTTACGTACTCCTTAGTTTTAGAGAATGCGACTATTGTCAGGAAGGGAGAGGGGGGGGGGGCATAATAATGTTTTATGGATGGCTAGGGGTAGCGGAGGGGGAAGGGAAGTGTGGGGGTGGGGATGGTGTCTGGATACGGCGATATGAAGGAGTATTTTATGTTACTTGTTGATTTTAGAGGTTTAATTTAATATATGAACAGAGCACGGGCGTAGCGACTTACGTAATACCTATTCATCTTGAGGGGATGAATGAATAGATCATCCGGCCCCCAGTTGAATGGGTATCAATGACACGTCTACGCCCGCGGGAACAGAGAACGGGACTAGTGTTGGGAGGGTAGAAGGGGAGGGGCGAGGGGGCATAATAATGATTTAGGCCTATGGATGGCTAGGGGTAAAGTCAAGGGGGTGGTGGATACGGGTAGCCGCATATAAAGGAGTATATGTTATTTACTTCGTTTTACAGTTTAAATTAAACATGAACAGAGAATCAGACTATTGTCGGGCGGAGAGAAGGAGGGCATAATAATGTTGTGTGAATGGCTAGGGGTAGCCAAGGGCCGGGGGGGTGGGGGGTTGGATACAATGAAGCCTAGGGGCACCGCCCTTCTCCTAATGCCCTACTTTAACCCCCGGCTACCCCTAGCCATCCAATCAACATTATTATGCCCTCCTTCTCCCCTCCCGACAATAGTCCGATTCTCTGTTCATGTTTAATTTAAACTGTAAAACGAAGTAAATAACATATACTCCTTCATATGAGGCTACCCGTATCCACCACCCATTGACTTTACCCCTAGCCATCCATAAATCATTATTATTCCCCCTCGCCCCTCCCCTTCTCCCCTCCCAACACTAGTCGCATTCTCTGTTCATATATTAAATTAAACCCCTAAAATCAAGGAAGTAACATAAAATACTCCTTTATATCGCCGTATCCAGACACCACCCCCACCCCACACACCCTCTCCCCCTCGGCTACCCCTAGCCATCCATAAAACATTATTATGCCCTCCCACCTAGCCCCCCCCCCCCCCCCCACCCCTCTCCCTTCCTGACAATAGTCGCATTCTCTAAAACCAAGGAGGTAGCAGATTCACCGAGCGTACATATTATTCGGGGGTTACGTGATATAATGGGGAAATATTTACAAAAAGTCTAGAAACTAGACTAAGTGCACTGCAGATCGCATGGCAAATAAACGCATGAAAGCATTTCATGTTTCTGAATTCTGAAATGCGAAACACTCGCCGTTATTCGTTTGTCAATATTTCGTTTTCCTATTTACTAAATGGATATTGGATTCTGGTCGTGTTTCCATTTTGTAAAACCTTTAAAAAAAATGGATTCTGGTCAAATTTTCATTTTTGTTTTTTCGTTTTCAAATTGAAAAACGAATTATCCAACAGTACCTTGATTTCTTATATATCATCCCACAGTTTTCACTTCAGTCAAATAACAGGGGGGGGGGGGGGGCGGGGGGTAGTGAAGCGAGGCGTGACTGATTTGGTCGTAACATGGGAGGGGGCACACAAAAGTCCGGGGGTTGGGCAAAGGGGGTGGGGGTGAGATGCCCCGTATCCCCTGGTGCCGCCACTGTTTCACTTGCACCTTTCTCTTGTGCGCCCTCTCCCCTGCTCTCCCACTTTTCCCATTTTTGTAAATACATTTACAAATCTAACAAACTGCTCTTATCAATTGCTTTATAATTATGACGTCACATACCCTTTTCATCCGATTATCTCTCCTTCTCTTTCGATTGTCTGCATTCACCTCTGCTGCGGACTATTGTTCACTTTTTTATGAATTGACATTCATTTACAATACATGTAGTTCCTCCCAATTGATCAATTCATATTGACATTCATGCGTGAACAGAAACTTGGAATAAACCCGGAAATGAAACGGGCCCACTCATCAATGCCTAACTCAAGTACATAAGATTTGTTTTGTTCTGTTGTAATTATGTTCATAACATTTGTTGTACATATGTTATTTATTGTTCAAAGAAAAAAAAAAAAAAAAAAGTACATCCGATTATTTCAACAAATTGTACAGTACTATGCTTTTCGTGCTTTATCTGATCTGCTCCAAAACCTTTGACGGATTCCTTCTGATCTTTTGTCCGAGCCTCATTTGATGTCAATTTTACTCGTTTATATTTAAAATAATTGGGCCGTTTGGGTTGTTTGCTGTCTGCTGCACTATTTCTCAATTAGCTAATTATTTTTAATGCTGTTTTCCGGAATCTAGTCATTGATGTCAGCATAATTTTTTATTTACAAGGATGTGATGAGCAGTTGAACCGTTTGACAGCATACCATTCATTATTATTCCACATTGCAAACAGGTACAACAATATAGAATGTATAGCAGCGGTACAATGTACATGACACGAATCAATGGACTTTGACAAAAGAGTCAATAATTTGACACAAAACATAAGGATGAGACATACAAACAAACATAAATAATTACATCAGGTGTTGTCGATAAGTTGTCCAACCACACCATGCCACTTTTATGAGTATTCTAAAAAAAAACAAAATGGATCACTAAAGTAAAATACTTACGTTCCGAGCGTCAACAATTGGCTGTACCGTATAACTAAGTCATGTCAACCAGTAAGCCGCCATTGGCCAATACCCGGCACTATTCGAGACTATGCAGCCGTAGTGAACGGACGTGTGTGCGAGCTACGGAGACCTCTCCAATTATGGACCTCTTCAATTATGTCTACATGTAGGTATTTCATCATTGTTTTTTTATTGTTGCACTTTACTGACCATTCTATACATTTCTTACTTTTCCGATTTGGACCGCATCTTTATTGTCATGCAAAAGCGCTAAAATTGATACACTATTATTACTTAGTACCTTTTGTACTTACGTTCATCCTGTTTGGGATATGGTTTATGTTGTTATATGGCGAACTTAAATAACGACGTTCCATTCAATTCATTAAATAACGATGACCTTTTTGATTTATTAAGACCTGCTTTAGGGAATTATAACGATCCGTTGGGACACTATGATGATTCTGTGTGAGATACTTTTTATTACTGTTTTATTAGAGGAATTAAATCTCGATTTTCATTTTGATGACCCAGCAGCAGGAAATATTTCTAGTTACATAACAAACAAACAGTTCCATAAGGTGGTAAAAGATTATAGTAATGATATTTTTTCGCTATTACATTTGAATATAAGAAGCTTAAATAAACATTTGGATGATTTGCAGTTATTGTTAGATATCCCCTCTCAAACACACCTCTCTATAATTGGTTTGACTGATACTTGGCTAACTCAAGAAGTAGATTCATTATTTGCCCTTAACAAGGGACATTCCCTCTTTTGCAAGCCAAATTTCAAAAAGTTGCGAGGTTATTGTCTTATATGAAAAAAAAGAGTCATTTAACGGCATACCTGAACGAATAAGAGCTTGAAATCTCTCTTTTTGTGGAGTTATAGACCTCAACATAATAAAACGACAGGTAGCGTTTAATTGTGCACTTAACGTGTATTCACCCGGTGGGAAAGTTCGCTCACGGATTCCACGGAGTGCCACAGTGCTATGCGTGACCCCTATGTGACCCGCGCTAGCTACGTGACCCACACACAAATAACAATGGGTAAGCCGTTACTAAACAAAATAACCAAACCTCGCTTAAACTGACTCATTTAATGATATATTCTTCATTTTTTAGATCTTTTCCCGTGACATACCTTTACAAATGTCGGCTTCACAATACCTTTACAAGAATAAGTAAAATATTGTTGTAATATTATGCTAAATCAATTAAACTCCTTCATTGACCGATATATAGTTTGATGGAGGGACGTATTCGTTTTTCATTCGTAGAATCCAAATTACAGAGCTGTTCGATCTGATATTTGGGGGGTGTGTTACATTCAACCCCATCCGTCAACTGGAAACTGTTCAGACGTTTTGTAAAAGAGGACCTGTCCCTTTAATGATTATGAGTTTGTTTATAAAAAATATAGAAACGATCGATTAGGAGGCGGTGTAGCTACGTATGTATTAAAGGGGTAGTTTAGTTTTGGTAGAGAGGGCGCTGCACATCGCAATTTTTTTGTGAGGTAATGAAAAACTGAGTGTCGAATTTGAGAGAACATGCAATTTTAATGGCAGAATAAACTTTATTTGGTCAAAATCGACCCAGAAACGGCTGAAATATCAATAAATATATCTGATCTTATAATTATTTGGGGCCCAAATAATTAGATGATTTTTTGAAAAAATAAAAAAAATGCTTGCACTTTTTCAAAAATTTTTAAAAGCGTTTTTTAAATGGTTGTTGATGATCTCGCTATTTAATCATTATATCAACAAAACATCACATGCATAATTTTGGTTGAAAATGGTTGAAACCAATGCCTTTTAAAAAAGCGCCCTCTTGTGTTTTAATGGCTTTTTTTGAATGATAACAGGCGTTTCACTTGGTCGTTTGTAATTTTGTATACCTTTCGAGCATGGTGGAGTTATAACTATTAGTTTATAATGTTACTGTGTAGGTTTTGGCTACTAAAGTTCAGCCTTACCAAAACTAAACTACCCCTTTAAAACAGTATAATTATATAGTTCACGAAAATATTTCATTAATTAATGATACAATAGAGTCCCTATTTATTGAAATTACAATTCCGGGTCATAAAAACATATTAGTTGGTGTTATTTATCGACCACCAAATTCTAGTGTGAAAGATTTTAAAACTTGTGTAACTAGATTGCTTTATTATGGGCGATTATAATATAAATTGATTGAAACATGCTGATAATAATATGCCACATGAATTTCTTGAAATTTGGTTGTCGGCCTCTTTTCTCCCTCTTGTTTCTAAACCCACTCGTGTCGCAGATTCTTCTGCCACCCTTATTGATAATATATTTAGTAATGTTATTCCTCACCCAAATTCTTATATTGTTCTTTCTGATATTACGAATCACTATCCCATTATAACTCAATATAACATAGCTCCAGTGATCAAATATGGTGGTCCTCCCCGGTTAATTTGTTAAGCAACGCATGATAATGTAGCACGTCTTGGCGCTAGTCTGGATAACACTGATTGGTCTGCTGTGTAAAATAATGATGATGTAAATTCATCTTAAAGGGGAAGTTTCTACAAGCTTTTAAGCAGGATGGGTGAAAAGGGAACAATTTTAGATATCTAATGGCGAAAGTTTGAGCAGATTTTGATAATCCAATCAAGAATGATGACTTTTCAAATTTTTGATAAAAATCTTGTTTGCTGCCCTCTTAGTCGGCTATTTGCCAAATCTGTGATGTCACAGGTGGACAACTCACATTGGAACTGTACAACAAAACTTCACAAAATGTCACTTTTCATGAATAAGCATCGTCCTTCTACTCTCAGTCTCAGATATGTTAGAGAAGAGGTAAATGTGCGTGCATTTAAGGTAAAACTTCCTCAACTGGTCCAGTGAAATCCACGAAAAGTTTAAAAATATAAAAATGTGTGTACAAAGTCATTGGAAGGTTATCCTCCTATGGCATCACAGATTTTGGCAAATTGGCATCTAGAGAGGGCGGCAAACAAAACTTACCAAAATCATAACCTTTGAATTGAAAATCCAAATTTGCTAAAACTTTCACTATTGGGCTTCTAAAATTGTTCTCCTTTCATTCAATCCACATACATTATTGGGGAAACTTCCCCTTTAATATGATGCATTTTTAAATATTTTTGATTGTCATAAACTTAAATTAAAATATACTTCTTATAAAAATACACTGATTAAAATTATACGTTTGGAAAAAGAAGGTATTTTGTTCATCGATTAGAATTATAAAAAAACGATATGCAGAAAACTTGAAAGATTATTAAACAAGCAATGAATTTGAATAAGAATAAATCCAACATAACTAGAATTCAACAGGATAATGTAATTGTTGATGATCCTGGTAATATAAGTAATATTTTTAATGTATATTTTTCTTCGATTGGAGAAAATCTTGCTCAAAATATTCCTGCTTCAGATAAACACTTTGTTGATTTCTTAAGTACTCTCAGTTCTGATTCGATCTTTTTTGTTCCTATTCATAAAATGAGATTTTGGATGTAGTCTCAAATTTAGACAGCAAGAAAAGTTCAGGCTACGATGGCGTTAATAATTTTATATTAAAAGGTATTATTGCTTCCATAGTTAATCCTCTTGTTTATATTTTTAATTTATCTTTAATTAATGGTCAAGTCCCGGATATCATGAAAATTGCTAAGGTTGTCCCCCTTTTAAGAAAGGAGACAAATTAGAAATACTCGTTTTGTTTCTTTTTTATATAATAATGATATTTTTTCTAACTTTCAATTTGGTTTTAGGAAAAGACATAGCACAATTCATGCTTTGTTGTCTTTTGTAGACAAGGTGGCACATGCTATTGACAAATCATTACACACGGTAGGAATATTCCTTGACTTCTCCAAGGCCTTCGACACGATTAAACACAATATGTTACTCTATAAACTTTCCTATTATGGTATACGAGGGAAAGCCTTGGAGTGGTTCCGGAGCTACCTTTCTAATAGAAAGCAGTATGATTCTTTAAATGACGTTAATTCTGAATTTCGTTATTAGTTGCGGCGTTCCCCAAGGAAGCTTATTGGGTCCACTTTTAATTATTATTTATAGTAATGATTTTTGAAATCATCTGATATATTGTCATTCATACTATTTGCTGATGACACTAATTTATTTTCTTCTCACAGTAATCCACATACTTTAGTAGAAACGATTAATACTGAGTTATTAAAGATTTCTCAGTGGATAAGAGCTAAAAATTATCTTTAAATTTTCAGAAAACTAAATTTATGCTTTTTAGTAAATCAATAGATTCTCTGCCCTTAAATATTGTTTTTGATAATGATATATTGGAAAATGTGCCTTCTATTAAATTTTCGGGAGTAATTGTTGATAATAAACTTTAATGGAAATGTCATATTGATGGCATTTGTAAAACCATTTTGCGTAATATTGGAGTTATTAATCGGTTACAAGCTTGTCTCCCAATGTATTCTTTGTTTATGTTATACTCATCTTTAATATTGCCGTACTTAAACTATGGCCTTCCTGCTTGGGGGAACACACATCGATTGTATTTAGATCAGATTTGTTACAAAAAAAGGATTATTCGTATTATTTGTAATTCCACTGCACGCTCCCACACAGACCCTTTATTTTTTATAATAAATTATTACAAATTAAAGACCTGTACTTATATCAATTAGGTCAGTTTATGAATACATACGATAATAATGCGTTACCTTCAGCTTTTAATTGTATGTTTTTTTTTTTAAATCAATCATTATTTTGAATCCTAAGCAAACATATTTGTAATAATAACATTCTTTATAATATTACACTGTATATTTGCTATCTTGTTTGTTTGTTTTTTTTCTTTCTTTTCATTCATTTTTTTCCCGTATTTGATACTTTTATTATTTTGTAAAACATTAATTTTTGAGGGATTCCACATTCTACAAGCCATGCTTTTTAGTGGATCCCTCCATTTTCACTTGAAATCTAAACATACAACATTTATTTCCTTTCTGATTCCGTATATGTAACATGATTATTTCAAATTTCATTGTAAATTAATAATTATATAAACGTAAATTGTGATTATGTAATGTGAAATAACATGCTGCTGTGACTTATTCATTGTAAATATATGTACTTTCTTGTTGAAAATAAAATAAAATTGAACATTGAACATTGAACATTGAAATAACACTCGGATCTCACTTTAAAGTAATGTTATCAGTTCGTTTAAATACACTTCATGGTATGCTTGCCTGGTGTGAATTTAAAGGGATAGTACAGTTTTGGTCAAACTAAATTTTGGGAACAAAAACTTGTAAGTTATCATTAAAAACTGATATTTATAATCCAATGGTGCTTGAGTGGTAGAACAAATACAAACGACTTAGTTACAGGGCTGTTTTTTATACAAGAGCAGCTGCTAACACAAAAGGGCGGAGATACACGGAAAGTTTTTAACATTAACGCTTTATGTGCACATGTATTTTCAACTGATAGGCAAATTGAAGGGGTATTAGCCTACAGTTTTGGTAAGGCTGAGCTTTAGTAACCAAAACCTGCAAATTAATATGTACAAACCATTAGTTTTAACTCCACTGTGCTCGAAAGGTATAGAAAATTACAAATAAGTAGGTATAGAAAATTACAAATAAGTAAAAAGCCTGTTATCATTCAAAAAAGCCATTAAAACACAAGAGGGCGCTCTCTAAAAAAGCATTGGTTTCAACCATTTTCGTACAAAATTGGGCATGTGATTTTATGTTGAAATCATGATTAAATAGAGAGATCATCAACAACTATTTTAAAAACTCTTGAAAATTTTCGAAAAAGTTTAAGCATTTTAAAAATTTTAAAACAAAATCATCGAATAAATCTGGGCCCCAGATTTTATTCCGATCGAATATATTTATTGATATTTCAGCCGTTTCTGATCCGATTTTGATCAAATAAAGTTTATTCTGCAATTAAAATGGTATGCTCTTTCAAATTGTACACTCAGTATGTCATAATCTTAGAAAAAAATGCAGCGCCCTCTTTACCAAAACTGAACTACCCCTTTAACAGAAATTGCATTCTAAATTAAACGTGTTAAACCTGTATGGTAATACATTTCAGGAGTATTTCAACCAATACCCGGCACCCATACAAAAATCAACATATGGGACTGATACATACTGGGGAGCTACGTACTTAAGGACAGTTTGCTAGGGCATGCACGATTGTTTCTTTGAGGATAAATACAGCTCACGGTTGGAATGATAACTTTAAACACATGAATTAGTTCAATGGTGAATACATTTCGAAGTGAAATAAAAACCGAATTAAACCATTACAGGTTAAGACAAAATACCAAATTATTTGGATGCCGTCTAATGGATGAGAGGTGCCGGAATGGACGTGCAAACTAAATTCGAAAATCGTCCGCCCCCGTAACCAGTACGCATTGTCAAACAACGACACATTACGATTATGATAGAGCGACTTGCGTTTGAGAGCTTAAGCTATCAACTCGGGTCATCAAAAAGGAAAATCCCATTTATATATCATTTTGGGCTAAATGGTGACAGGTAATGGCTCTGCTATGGTACGTATAACGCCACAGTATTTTACCCCAACACTATACGGTATAGGCTTCGATGAATTGCTTCCACAAGTTAAACATGTATTTGCATGTATATATCGCGTGTGACCGATGCAACTATTTATTTATTTATTTAACAATACATATATATACGTAGTGACATACCGGAGCATAGGGTCGGGGGAGGGGGGGGGGGGGGGGGGGGGGGGGCACGATAACAGCAAGCGGAAATCACTCACAGTAAGAAATACAAAGCGTCTTCCCTATGATAATTCCGATAAACCCTTCCCCTAATTAGTCTGATTACGATTGCTGTAGCATACCTCCTGATTGCTGCGAAATGAAGAAAATCTTCCTTAATTTGGACTTTAATTGGGCCTGAACATGCTGAGCCTGAGTACATAAGATAACTTGAGCAAATTTATACAACACTGTATTTGTTCATCTTCCAAGGTCAGCCCAATATTTTGCAGCTATTGTATGCGTAGCCGTTTGATAAACCAATTTGACATCACGCGTATGTCGCACACTGTTTGTTCATTGAAGAGGCATTTATTTGCGAATGTGGAAGACCAGTTTTGCGGTCGCAAAATGGCGCACGTACGCGATACAGCGGTAATGGGAAACCCCCTGTTAATCATATCAGCTAGCGTGACTAGTTGTTTCACCAGACCCAATATCGTATGTGCCATTTTACGTGGACTTTATACCCTCATTCAAGGGATGTTCGGATAACCTGTTTTGTGATTTTTTGTTTGGTCGTATCATATTAACAATGGTAAGACCTGTAAGTTAAGTAAATACAATTCGTAATCAAAGTGAATAATGGCGAGGAAAAAAATGATACATGTTTTGAGAGCAGTGGCGGTTATGGAGGATTGTAATGGTGCATGATCATGGGGCACGAGTTGTTTTGTCAATACAATAAAAATAAACAATAAACAAAATTATTACAAAATGAGGTGGGTGATCAAATGAGAAAGAAGCGCGACGGCTCATGCGCCCCAAATAATTTGAAAAACAAAACAAACAATAGGAAACATAAGGGGGCATTTTGTGAAAAAACAAAGAAATAATGTGTGCCCCTAATAATGTTGCGTGCCAGGGGTGTCGATCTGTTCGGAAAACACAATACATTGGTGGGGCGAGCTATTGTTCACAATGCTCGCCCCCCCCCCCCCCCCCCCCCCCAATGCATTGTGTTTTCCGAACAGATCGACACCCCTGTTGCGTGCACCCCAATCAGTCCGACCAAGCTACGCCACTGAGCGCGACCCATGAATCACTTTTAAATAAAGAGCCATTGGTGAGAGAAGGAGAGGGTAGACAAAGGCACCCAGTCAAGCGGTATTTTCTGCTTGCATTATGTTTTTGAGATTTGTTCAACAGTTCACGGAATGACTTACTAGTATACTGTACATGCATTCTCTGTTTGTTTGAGTGATTGATTTTTATTCTCCGTTTAAAAATACAGCAACAAAAATACAGGTATTAACAGTGTGATTTTTAAGTAATGGCTGGAGGGCACATTTCCCGGTGTCTTCCATGTGGGGTCCAGAAATTACATTAAAACACAATTATGAAAATGCAAGACACTTGATTAAATTATCTTTGATACTACAATAAAAAATAACATCAACTACTACAATTGTTAACCCTAGACATCACGTACAGACACAGATATACCAAACAACTATTATACGAATTTAAATACATCAAAAGATAAAAAGTGACAATAAATAAAACAACAAAAATAAAAAATTATACCGTTGTAGCTCACGCATAGTCAATCATAATAGATGTATTATCAGTGAATGTAAATAGCCTACATCAGCCATGCCAGCAGTTAAAGTTATAATAATGTACATGTAAATCTTCAAAACTTTGAATACATGTAATTACATAAGATTTGGCAAGTTTAAATAGACATACATTTGGCAAGGATTGTATTCCTATATATAATGAATTTATGTAGGATATTGCACCTCTACATTAAGATATCTTTTAACAAAATCTTTGTTTCGGGTTTCGGTAATGAAATTTTTCTCGAATTCCTTCTCGATAGAGTGGTGTTAATGAATTCACGTATACTAGATTTTTATATATTCGGCATTCTAATTTCAGAAATGTATACATGTGTATCTATTTTAATAAGTACAATCATGCGGCCTGCTCTATTCTGTAGTTTCTGTAATTATACAATTCATACACTGGCAACCCATTATTGATAAGATGGGGTAGAATGAGATCTAAAACCATAATTCGATATCATTCGTATTAGTTTTCTGTAACATTAATATTCTGTCTAATACGTTTTTGTTCGAGAATCCCCAAATTATTATTTCATAATTAAAATGCGATAATACTTGGATGCGTTAATAATGAGAACGAGAATATGAGTCTAAAATACGTAGACCGCATCATATGCATTATTTAGAAGAAAACAAACCCACACATATTATTTGGTGAAACATAATGCAGTGTTCTGAATTTTCACATGCAAAGTATACTAATCTATCATAATTGTGATTTTGTAAAATAGGATTTTTTCCAGTGAAGTTTAATTCTTCAACATAATTTGGTTCAATATTGTATTCTTCAATATGTTTTGATATTTAATACCCGTGTATAAGCGCTAAATCACATGTAGACTTCAATTGATGTGAGATATTAAAAAACAACAGTAAATGTTATAGATGAACAATTATTAAAACATATGATATAATTATGAAATATAATTGATAGATGATGTTATATTATGACAATTGTATATTTAAGTGATCCATTAAACTCATCAGTTTTTTCCAATTTAGTATTACTTCTATACCTATTATCAAAGACCGAACTTTGCACATTCTCTCATCCATGCGTGGTAATAGGCAAGATAAATAATTGAACATATATATATATATATATACACTCAAATAAATAATGTGACTTTTTACAGTTAAATTGGTAAATGATGTTCTGTTTCTTGCACTAAATTGATAGTACTGTTCTGGACAAACTGAATTTTAGTAACTAAGACTGTCAGGTTATCATTAAAGATTAATAGTTATAATTCATTTAAAAGCAGTCCTTTTAACCCAAAAGGGCGCCCTCCAGACTCCTGGAAGTGTTAACCATCATTTATTTAAAAAAAAAAAGGATTAATGTGATGTTTGGTTACACAAATTATTCAATAGAGAGATCATCAAAGAGACTTTTATATAGCCATTTTTTCAAAAATATATAGGGTTTATTTGAATTATACTACAATTTGTTTTAAAATGATTGAATACACGTTTCGCTCGAACATTTATTCCAGTCGGATAATTTATGGACGTTTTAGCTGTTTACGAACCGATTTGATAAAACAAAAGTTTATTTTATCTTTAAACATGTAAAAATTGTATGTTTTTTTCTCCAAAAATACGACACTTAGTGATCTTTACCTCACAAACAATTCTTGAAGCACCCTCTAACTGTACTACCCCTTTGAGATACTTTTGAATTATGCATTTATTTAAACTGATAAAACATAATATCTAGATAGGATTTGTAATGATTGGCAAGTAGTATTATACGGAATCAAATGAAATGAAAATGTATCTTCTCTTAAAAAAGAAAAAAGTGTCTCATATGATATATTAAATATTTTCACTATCCAAGTACATAATGTACATCAATACAAAACACACATTTCATGAAATAAAACAATATTCTGAAATGACAAGAGGAATGGAATATTAAACAAATTCACATTAAATTATATGTCTACTACTAATACTAATACTAATACTAATCATAATAATAATGATGGTTGTAATAATACAATACTGACGTCAGCTGACGGCTCAAATCGTTTATATTAATTAAATATAACGTAATCTTCGAAAACATAGCAGAACATACCCCTGACATTATCTTCTTAGGCGAATACGATTAATCAAATATGCAGTGTAAGTTAATATGAAATTACTGAACTATCAGTAATACACATACACAATTTATCAACCCTGCTTCAGTTTTTGCACATGTCATAGTCCTAGGAGATGTTCCAGAATAGTTTGATGATTATCCTGATCAAATGACACGCACCTGGTCCCAAGATGACCACGGCTAATGGTAATGGTAAAATTATTAAAGGAAGACCAAAATGTGCTTTATGTGTCTGCCTATCATCTCTCGACGTGCCCATGCCTTATACAAAAGTACAACCGTGATAACAAGAACGTCAACCTGAAATGACAAGGGAAACATGAATATCATCTCAATAATAAACGTAGTTAAAATCAATTATGGTCACTCTCATAAATAACTAATCTAAATTCAGGGTTTTCGTTACGGGGCTGGCGTGACACTTTCAGATCATCAGATTGATGGATAACTAAGCCATATACTGTAATATAACAGATGTAAACTTTGTAGTTGGAAACATCATGTAATGTTTCCTCAGGATTTGAAATGCAGTATTTCGGGAAGACAATAAAATACGTCTCGGGACTTAAAACTTCCCACTGGAAAATTAAAAATTCTGCAGAAAGTCAGTGCAATGAGTAAACCAATACAGTTTAAAGCGAATATCACTTTCCATTTTCGCTCATAGCGTGGTCATATGACATTCGATTACCATGGAATTTTCACACATCACTCAGTGGACTTATCCGATCACAGAAATACACATTTTATCAACTATTCGCCAGTTTTTGCACACATTAATGAAGTTACTAGATCCCTTTAATGTTGAAACTGCATGGTAAGTAAATACATAAGCACACACTTACCCCAACAGACTCCAGAAGGCCATCCAATTCAATGAACATTCACTGCTCTGCTCTGGGATTATAGGCTTGGTTGTCTTCATAACGGTCTTCCCCAATTCTGTGTAATGATTATACAGCATGATCGAGGTTGGCATATTCAATTGATATGCAATAGAAACTGATACCGTGATACAGACCAGTGGTGATAAATTTAAGTAAGATCTATTGATATAACCATGACAACGGCGGTGTCATCGACGACATGACATACTAGTTAAAGGGATTGTTTAGTTATGGTTATGAGGGCTCTTCAAGAATTAATACATTTGTGAGGTAATGACAAACCAAGTTGTAAAATGTGTAAGAGCACGTGATTTTAAAGATTGAACAAAATGTATGACATCAAAATCGGTTAAAACACAACAGCAATATCAATGAATTATATCTGATTGGAATGAATTTGGGACCAACAAATATTAACATAATGCATATACTTTTTGGAAAAAAAACCCAAGAGGTTTTTAAATAGTTGTTGATGATTTCTCTATTGAATAACTGTTTAAACAAAGTGTCACATTCGCGGGTCTTCATAAGAAATATTTCAAGCCGATGTGTTTTAGAGCGCGCCCTCTTTTGTTTTAACGGCTGCTTTTTGAATGATAACAGATAATAGATGATAATAGATAACACATGATAATTTGTAAGAAGGTAAGTTGTATTACCTTGCGAGTATTGTGTAGTTATAATTTTATTTGTAATGATATGGTGCAAGTTTTGGTTACAAAAATTAACTTTGACCAGAACTGTACAATCCCTTTAATAATGAACATGATGAAGTCGCAGTGTTTTGTGGTCATTGTGTTTTAGAGCCCTTTCATTGTTTTGAGAGGGTTTAGTGTTGTCGCCCTTGAAATAATTACATATTGCCCACTTACAAAAAAAGAGGTAAAACAAGAAATACCGGATCTGTTTTTCAACCTGCCAATCGTGGGACAAATAAGAAAGGGTAAACAAAACCTTGATAAGCCCAGAATCAGCATTTTAAACGGGTTGCCCCATATTCCAGGGTAATATTTTAATAAATTAATTTTCCTTTAGTTACATGTTTGATGATGGTGGTGTTTCTGAAGTTGACATCACAATTAAAGGGATCTTTTAACTTTGTTGTCATGTGCAAAAAGTGATGAATGGTTGATAAAATGTGCATTGTTGTCGTCTGAGAACATTATTATGTCCACTGTGTAATGTGCGAACATTTTGTGCTAAATAGATGTTATAAGGCCGAGTATAGTGAGCGAAAATGCACAGTGGTATTCACTATTACTCATTGCACTGACTTCGTATACGGTAACGACTATCCAGTCGATAGTTTAATATCTGAATATTTCTACCGTAAATATCTTTTGAACGATGCTTCTAGTTTTAATATAATTACAACAAGGTATGAGAGAACCGCTAGGCAAGGGCGTCGATTTCTTCTCATGGTTGGGGGGGATGATCAGGGGGTTTGACCCAATGACGATGCGGAGCATCGTCCACGAGCCGCGTAGCGGCGAGGCGATTTTTTTGTGGCTATTTTGCTAAGGGGGGGGGGGGGGGGGAGGGTTGACACAATGACGATACAGATACTGTGTGGGTCTGGACACAATGATGGCGTTTTTCTATGCACATCACACTTTCACTTGGCAGCCCAAGGGGGGGGGGGGGGGGGGGGGGGGGTTAAACCCATGATGGCGTTTGTCTATGCACATCACATTTTCACTTGGCAGCCCAAGGGTGGGTTTAAACCCCCTAAACCCCCCCCCCCCCCGTAGATCCGCGCCTGGGGGGGGGGGGGGGTGGGTGTGGGAGGGGGTGTCCCCCCTCCCACGGTAGGAAGCTTTTGCATTTTGGGGCTTGAAATTGTGCAATCTGGAGCATACCTAAGGCATCAATTTCACGTTTTATAAACTTGTTTCTGAGTTACCGTGTTATAGAAATCAAGTTTGCAGAAAACCAAAGGGCGGATCGCACTTCTTTTGCTTATGGAGGAATGAGTAAGGACTTTCTAACATAAGACATACGATAGTAGCCTCTTCCACAATTACATGCGCCAGTATACTTTTTTTTTTTTTTTTTTACCCTCCCAAATATTGGGGGGGGGGGATGATAATACAGGCCATCCCCCCGCCTCAAATATTGGGGGGGATATATCCCCCCATCCCCACCGTGATCGACGCCCCTGCCGCTAGGCTTCTAAGTAAGTGTGGAGGATTTTGACGATGATAATAGATCCCTGCATGAGAAAACTAAGCAATAATTACGTGAGGTGAATGTATATGAAGTTATGAGTTATGAAAAATAAGATATGGAGGACCTTTCTGGGGTGGCACGATTAATTTAAACGTCAAATACCCGCGAAATACGATCGATGGTACTACCGTATCAAATCGGAATAAATTGATACTCATAAGGCAAACATACACACGTATGCATATTCGTTATATTAGTCTTCTCGAATTATTTCGCTTTATTAACATTTTACGCCCAAAATGCATTGTGATTTTCAATCATATTTATGTTTTCATGTTATTTATTTATTAATTATTTTTTAAAGATTTATGTATTTGTCTTCTTTTCCCTTTTTGGGGGTGTTGGGGTCGGGGAGGGATGGGGCTAAATACAAAACAACCAACCTGAAGTGGAGAGTGTGTCGTTGGTCCGTGATGGAAGAGTCGATGACGTGTCTGCTTCGAGGCCCTTGGATACAAAGTCAGCACAGGACGATGGATCGATCAGAGAAGAATTTATTGTTGAGCAACATCGCACTTCTGTTGCAGGGTCAATCCAGTACACAGCAGTCATGAGATCACCTTCATGTCTAACTGGCTGCAGAAAAGGCATCAATTTGCTATTTTGATGACAAAAGAGATGTCCGCTGTCGTCGCTACCCACAGTAGCATTACACAAAACTGGTATCCACTCACTTTCTTGAAAATGGACATCTTCAACCCGACACTCTGCCTTTCCAGGTGGGTAGGTCACATCGACAAACTTCCTATAATTATCATGGATTAATTTCCCCCCACTTTTGGTCTCTATTACGGCGACTGTGTACACACCTTCGTCGATTTTTTCCAGTCTTAAAATCGTGATAACGATGGTCAAGTTCCGTCCGTTCTCTTGCAGTCCAACACCAACCCGTCCCTCTTGTCCAGGTCTCAGGCCACGAGGATCCAATTGCTTATTGTAAAAGAACGGTTGGGGGCTTCCAATCAGAAACGCGTTGTAGATATAATCGGCATTCTCCCTCGTGACTCTGTGGTGGAAACTGAGGGTCACATTTCCCCCAATATCATGTCCATATGTAGCAGTAGGCCACTGAAGTAATGCCAAGATGACAAAAGGAAAGATCAGTAATATTGGCATGTTTTTTTTTAATGTTGTATGCTCATAAACAAAACAAAAGTTAAAGTCCTTCCCGTGCCAATGTTGGCACATAAGGCGGCGCCGATCTCCGATTCATTAGCCCTAGGCCACACGTCTACTAAATGTAGCGAAAGCTACAGAAGGGGGCCAAGTCCTCTGGTAACTCGTGTGATTAACTTTCCCTTCTCCATTCTATAAATGCTGAGCGCCTGGCTAGAAAGCAGAAGGTACCATTTTTAAAGTCTTTGGTATGACCCGGTCTGGTTGTATGCTCACAGATACAATAACACAAATACCATATCCACATGTAGCAATAGGTCAAAGCGATGCCAGGTGGGCCAAACCTTACATAAGAAGAGCGTGAACGAATCCTATGGAACTGTACACAATTTCCTTGAGAGTGACACCACCTATGAATAGAAATAAAGTTTAACATAAATATTATCTTATACATGTATATTCTATGTAGGGCATTTCAAAGATCAATACAATGCAATACAATAGAGGGAAGCCAGTCAAGCAGGATATCGAATGGTATTATAACTGAGCACACTGACTTGTATCCAATGCTCTATCACGACACCGTACTCTTTTTATTCAATTCTCTCTTTGCCTCTCTCGATTATTTGTATACACCTCAGTCTGCTCATGACAATTCTTCAAGTTTGTATGAAATAACATTAATTTATCTTACTATGGCTCATCTCCACTGATCAATTCAATTCGATGTTGGTGTGAATGAACCTTGCACCCATACTACAATGCGTACGCCTATCTGTCACTATTGACTTTATGATGTACTGAGCCTTCTAACTGCTCCTCAACCTTGGATCACTATACCTCGTAATATCTAAACCTCAAGATCACCTTAACTTGGTGCTAATTGATTGATATGAGTTGTTTTGTTGTCGGCTTTACTATTTCTCATTGGTCATTTCAGCTAGCGAATCATTTCTGATGGTGCGCTGTAATGTAAGCATAGTTTGAATGCAAAATGATGTGTTTCAATGCAGTGCCTGCTTTTCAACTTATCATTCATTATCATTCCACAAATGTGTATATTTATTCAACCATAGCATAAGTCAAAGCATTGTATAATTTACATGACAACTAGACTGTGGTGTATAGCGCCGGGAGGGATGGGGGCAGGGGGGCGGATGGGGGGGGGGGGGGGGCATTTGTATCAATATGATTTGACAACAAACAAATAGGGTTACATTTATTTCAAATAAAGAAATACCTAAGGTGTTGCCACCATGAGTTTATGTGCCCCCGATCAGTGCAACCATGCTATGCCAAAAATGATTTCTCAGATATTGATAGTGTGTTTTGAACAGTATATTTACATGTGTGTAGGGAGCATACAACTTTAAACGAGAGCCAACATGTAAATATATGGTCTAGTCTACAGTATTATTTGGTTTTATTTTGAAGGGAATTTGACTGACAATTAACTAATCACAAGTATCAAACATGTTGTTGTTTACCTGCCTTTTAGAAGTTACCAACTAAATTTATAACTATCACGAAGTAGTCGTTTATGTATGGTGGTAGAGGAGGGGAGCATGAGTAGGGGTAATACATTTAATGAAAACATGAATATCTCCTGAATCATAAGTCGGATTAACATAAAACTTTGTATATCAATGCATCTTCTAGAGATGATTTGATGAAAATTTTGGGTTGTGATGTCAAAGGTCAAAGATTGTATAAATATATATATTTTTAAAATTTAGTTCATGTTTTATTATTGCTAACTGTATTTCTAAAGATATAATTTTCATTTTTCAACTGCATTTTTGAAATCTTTAAACCTTTTAGAATATGTGTACTTTTATAGGCAGTAGACGTAAAATAACACAAATTTCTTTCACTGAACCCACAACTGTGAAATTTGCAGACAAAAATGCACATGTAACGTTTTATATTGACCCAATTCAAAACACAATTCTTAAATTTTCAAAATGTATGGTCACCTTCTGTGATAAAGTGCAGCGTTACTGGTTGTCGAAATATCATTATTCATTATCATCCCATAAATGTGTACATGGGTAAAGCGCAAATCAAGGCATCGTATTAAGTTATTGCATTATTATGATCATAGGCGTATGAGACGGGGGGGGGGGGGGGGGGGCTGGGGGCTGAAATTCAAAAAGAACATTGCCATATTCGGGCAAACCATGTCATATTCGGGGAACATCGTGTTATTTTCTGCCTAAGCCATCATAAAACTTAGCAGGCTGGACATAGATATATGGCTTTTGATTGTGATTTAGCAATAGAGGTTATAAGTTCACATAATCACATTGCATTTTAAAGTAATTTTCCCTATTTCATCAAATTTATATTAATTATTTCCTGGAAATTTATAACTGTTATATTCTCCTAAAATATGATTGCACATAGCCTACCCTACCAAACAAAACACCTGTCAAATGATATCACTGGAAAGCTTAAAGTTAGGAGAATTAAAACAAACATTAGGCAGCTGTACGGTTTTATTTCTTGTCATTTTGTATACGAATGAATTTGTTAGGCTTGTTTCGTGTTGTATTATTGCTAACTATTTTTAAGGACAATATAATTTCCATTTTTCAACTGCATTTTGTAAATCTTCAAATCTTTTTGCAAAGGTATACTTGTATACATTAGACGTAAAATAACGCAAATATCTTTTACTGAACCCACAACTGTAAAAATTGCAGAAAAAAATGCACGTATAACGTTTACTGGTCCAGTTTAACACACACAGACAAAATGCTGCTTACCTTTTCTCCATACACACGTATAATGGGTCGTGTGGTATTATGAA
>JBAMJV010008769.1:0-39033 GCA_037951105.1 Echinarachnius parma
ATGAGAAGCAATTTTTGGAAAGTCAATTGCATGTTTGAATTACTATTTTGAAATTGATACATTTTATTTTGTTGTGAAATAGTTCATAAGATAAAATAGATAATAATATTATTATAGAGATTGTGTTGTTTATTTTTTTAATTGGACACCCTCGCTGTAGAATGTAATAATAAAAAATGATAATAATAATAGTAATAATAGGCCTAACAACAATAATAATAGTAATGATGATAGGTTTATAATAGCACCTAATATACATGTAGTTCGAAATTATGAAATGTTTATTGATAAAATTATTAGTACATTAATTGATAGGACTCTCAATACTTGTGTTGATGTAATACAATTAAAGGGATAGTTGAGTATTGGTCAAACTTAACTTTAGTAACCAAAACCTGCACCATTACGGTACAAACTAATAGTTATAACTCACCATGCTCGAAAAGTATTCACAATTACAAACGACAAAGTAAAACCCCTGTTATCATTCAAAAAGAGCCGTTACAACTCAAGAGTCAAATTAACTCTAGAGTACGCTAGCGCGAAGCGCTAGCGTTCTAGGTCCTCCTAATACGGGACTGAAACTGAATATTGTTTTTGCACGTTAATTGTGCTTAAAATTATACATATGATACGGAACTTACCACCGATTCATTTTCCAATTATGTGATCCAACTATCGGTTGGATTAAAATTATGGGTTTTCCCTCCATTCCGCTAAAAATCAGTGATTTATGCGCCTCCTCGACTTCTCTCCGTGTGTTAGCGCGACTCCGAACATATTTTGAACGAAAGATGATCGCGATGGCCGCCGATGCGAACGGCGAACGGCGCTTGCGATACACATTGTACATGCGCGGTAATCATAGGAGGACCTAGAACGCGCGCTAGCATTCTCTAAAAGTTGATAGCCGGACGTCAATCACTTTTATATTATATTTTGAAAGCAAATTTCACAACAATGAGAGCATTTGAATGGGAATTATTATTATTTGCCATGTTTTTTTTAATGATCTTTCACATGGAATTGAAATCAACCAAATCAGTTATAATTAATTGTTTGGGGGGCACTTCGGAAAATACCAATACTCAACGCTCCCTTTAATAGACTACCGTATACATATATTATCGTGCCTTGATTAGTAGTTTGCTTTCAAATTTTCGAAATAATTACTAAATTATACATGTAGCTCTTATGTCTTATCCCCTCTCTCCTACTGCCTCTCTCCTTTTCCATCTATTCTCTTTCTCATCTTCTCTCTTTTTGCTTTTCCCCTTTCCCTATTCTTGTTTTCCATATCTCGCTCTCAACTCACTTCCCTTTCTGTAATGGTGTCAATGCTTTCAAATGTTGATGTCTAAAAAAAAAGTTGTATTATTTATGTATTGATTCATTGTCATGAATTCCACGTTTGAAATAATTATTTAAATATTGAAATATTTATGAACAAGGCTTCCCTGGTGGCCTCCCAAGTTGGTAGGAAAGACCTATGGGTCATAGGAATGCAATATTTCTTTTTTCCTGACAGGCACCTTGAGAGGCTCACCAGGGGTGCTTTTATGTTTTGTTTTGTTTTTAAATTCACTGTTCATTAATCGTTACATTGTAGGCTACTTTGTTTAAAATGCCGAATAAAAATATAATAATAGTTATAACTCCATCATGCTCAAAAGGAATAACAAATTATAAACGACTAAGTAAAAAGCCTGTTATCATTCAAAAAGAGCCGTTAAAAACTTAAAAGGGCGCTCTCTAAAAACTAATTGGTTTTAACTATTTGAAATGAAAAGTTTGCATGTGATGTATTGTTGAAATAGTGATTAGATATGGTGATAATCAACAACTAATTTTAAAAACCTCTTTTGTATTTTTTTTTTAAAGAGGAAGCATTTTAAAAAAATGTAACGGCTGGTTCAAAATTATCGAATATTTGTTGGCTCTACAAGTATTACAAATGGTTATGTTTATGGATATTTCAGCCGTTTCTGAACCGATTTTTATCAAATAAAGTTTATTCTGTCATCAAAATTGTATGCTCTAGTCTTTCAAATTTGGCACTCAGTTTGTCATTATCTCACAAAAAATTATTTGTGTAGCGCAATCTATATACGTGCGGATGTGCAGTAAAAAGTACGAAACGCGCGCTATGAACAGCAACTGGTGTCAACAAAAGCTTTACACACTATCAATATAATCGCCTAAAATAGTGTTGATAATTTAACATTATAAGCTGAAAGTAATGTATTGGTGTGAATATTTAATGATTGTTAGGAAAACAAACTTTATATCTAAAGGAAGAATATTATGTTTTGAACACTATTTTGTTTTGTTTTAATCCTATAATTCGCCTTTCATTTATCGTCTTTCACACACTCCCGTATAACGTAACCTATGGGCTTCGCGCCACGAATGCGATTCGCCAACGCGTGCGTTATGACGCATTTCGACCCGTTTGAACAGTGCGTTGTTCCGGTGAATTTTGATGCCATTTTCTCACAATTTGAAGCTTTCCATCAACACAAACCTACGTCAGTCCAACGAAAACTTCAAATAAAAGGTCAAGAATAAAATAAGCCGAATTTTGCTCGGTAAGTTTTTATTTTAGTGGCCAAATTTTGATGTGATTTGAAGTGGTCTGTTTGCATTTCAAAATGGCAACGGTCCGTTTGTGTTGTGGCCGAGGCTGTTGTATGCATTTTGTGTATTGATTGTGCGTGCGCAGTGCAGTGCAGTGCATTGGCCGTGTACTGTATGATGTGAGCCCGAGTAAAGTTACCAACTAAACTATGGTGAACTTCCGCCGTGCCTGGCGGCGTGGCTATTGGTGAGGGTACCGCACTGCTGCCGAAATGCAAAATGTGTATGATATTCTTTATACAAGTAACTTGTATAAAGAATATTATTACAATTTTGTTCATTTCACTGAGCACAGCAGTGCTGAAAGGATCAGTGTACATTGAACATCAAACCATACATAGTATAAACAATACAATATAGCAATTGTTACATTCGAATTTGAATGAATTGGAACAACAAAATTTACAAAAGTAAATCACTATAAAATAAACAAAGCTACATTACACAAAGAACAAATATCAGATCATTGTGCATAATTGCTAATCAACCACATGTCCAACAATGAATTGTATACAGCAATTCATAACTATATAAGTAATATAAAGTAATTCATAATTAAAACTGTTCTAAGTTATTAATCACCTAACCTAACCAGGCTCTGTGCGTAGCACAGAGCCTGGCATATTGAAGTGTGTGTTAGGTGTATCGCTCGTAACAATTATTGGTAAAAATAGTATATAAGATACTATACAATTTATATCTGGTTTTATACTTACGACGGATGTTATCCATGGACATCAGTGGTCCACTGTCTTGATACATGAGGCTCCATTCGGTGTATTTATTCACAAAATTAGGTTTTTATCGTCCAGATTGTGGTAAGAAGCAAAAATTCCAAAATGGTATCCGAATTTGTGTCCACAGTGCGCATGCGTGAGGTCGCAGGTCAAACTTTGGCGTACGAGCCAAGATGTACTCAATGTTAACCTAACCGCCTGGCATATACATCGCTCGAAATCTTGCAGGAACATGTTTGTAGATGGGCGATGAGGTGTTTTATCCTCTTTAAGCAGATTTTTTTTAAATTTTGTTTACTTGTACTGCACCCTAAAATACCTATGTACGACGGCGCTACACAAAATTGCTATAAAAACAATGATAACCTACCTCAAATTGATTATTTATGTCGATTGTCCTTGTTAGAATCCCGCTGTGCGATGCCGACGGATCGAAAAAAAAAGCCGGATTCTAACAAGGACGATCGACATAAATAATCAATTTGAGGTAAGTTATCATTCTTTTTATAGCAATTTTGTGTAGCGCCGTCGTACATAGGTATTTTAGGGTGCAGTACAAGTAAACAAAATTTTTTTAAAATCTGCTTTAAGAGGATAAAACACCTCATCGCCCATCTACAAACATGTTCCTGCAAGATTTCGAGCGATGTATATGCCAGGCGGTTAGGTTAACATTGAGTACAGTGGCCTGGCTTATATGTATTACGGTAGTCAACCGATCGCCACTTACGCGCGGAACCGGAATAAAACCTCGCCTATATATCCCAGCATGCATTGCCGATGACTTTGGAGGCGACAGGACAATTTCGAATATTTGTGCGAAGCCGTTTGGGATTAATCATCAATTTGAGGTAAGTTATTATTCTTTTCATATAATTTCTATGTAGCGCGCAGATAAAACGCACTTTTGTTCTCTAGAAAAGGTTAACCAAATACAAACAAATTATAATTAAAGGTGATAAAAACACCTCATCGCAAAAACGCTACACCATTTTGATCGTCAGTAATTCACAGCTCTGTGCTACGCACAGAGCTGATCATAGTTATTAATCACCAAGCAATTAATTAATTATAATATATTTATCATTTATACCTATCAGCTGAATACCTATTGTGAAATCATTATTATATGAGAGCAAGACTATTCTAATATTGATATTTCAATTAAAATTAATTAAGCATAATTTAAAAAAATGAATAATATGTACAGGTTATATAAGTTTAAAGGTAAAGTTGAGTATTGGTAATTTCCAAAGTGCCCCCCAAAATTAATTGTAACGGATTCGGTTGATTTCAATTCCATATGAAAGATCATCGAAAAAAACATGGGTAATAATAATAATTCCCATTAAAATGCTCTCATTGTTGTGAAATTTGCTTTCAAAAATTATATAAAAGTGGTTGACGCCCGGGTATCACTTTTTAGAGAACGCTAGTGCGAGTCGCTAGCGATCTAGGTCCTCCTGATAGAAAACTGAAACTAAATATTTGTGTGCATGCTAAATGTGCTTAAAACTATACATATGAAATGGTACTTACCAGCAATTCACTCTCCAATATGTGAACCAACTTTCGGGTGGATTAAGATTATGTTTTTTTCCCTCCATTCCGCAAAAAATCAGTGATATATGCGCCTCATGGACTAATTCTATCCGTGTGTTAGCGCGAACGAAAGGCGAACGAACAGGGATTGCGGTACATACTATACACGTACTATCACCGTGCACTGCACTATACAGTCCCGTATTACGACCTAGAACGCTAGTGCTTCGCGTATAGTTAATTTGACACTTCGAGTTGTAACGGCTCTTTTTGAATGATAACAGGGGTTTTACTTTGTCGTTTGTAATTGTGTATACTTTTCAAGCATGGTGAAGTAATAACTAATAGTTGGTACCGTAATCGTGCAGATTTTGGTTACTAAACCAATACTCAACTTTATCTTTAATATCAATATTTTACCAAAATTCAAGGTACCAAACTGCAAGTTGCAAGTTGCAAGTTGCAAATCAATGTAAACATATGCAATCCAACTTAACTTATGACTTGGGCAAATATGACTACACGAAATGCATCCATTTTGGCATATTTAGAGTTAACTTTGTTTGAAGTTTGACCATCATGTATTTATTTATTGTTGACTGTCGATGTCTTAAATTAATTTAATAATATTAATAACAAATTAACACTCCAAAATTAAAATGTTTACCACACAGAATTAATAATAATAGGCTAGCTACATTTACAATAGCATTGTGTGGAGTTTCACCTCTCCTGTTTGCTGCACTATCCATAATCCAACACAAACAGTTTTGCTGGGCGATTTTCCCTCCATTTACCAGCAAATTAAAAAAAATAATTGTTTATGAATTATGTGATCTACAATTTTACAAAGACAAAGTACAATAAATTCATATATAATTTGCTAATAATTACCAACTCTGTTGTTTTGAAGACGGAAAAATATAGAAAACAAATTATTACCAGTCCGCTTTCCGTAGCGAGGCGTCCTAAAAGACAGCGTTCAACTGTTTAACGGAACAATGTACAAATGACCGGTATGCTTAACTAGCTCATAGTCATGGTATTAAATGGCATGTATTGCGTGTAAATGGTCCAGCTGACTGGACCATGTACTTCAGTCTTCAGTAGATGTGATGTTTACCACTTTTATCAAACGGGTTCAAGCCAACTTAGACTTCGCGGCAACAAGCCAACGAGGCAACTTAATAGTTAGAATCAATTAATTTAGGGGGGGTATTTCAGTGCTATTTTTATTGTTTATTTTGAATGTGTAATTGGATGTTTCTACAAATAGACTTTGATTCAATAACTCTTATTGCTGTCCAAGGATAGATCAATGATCCAAAAATAAAATTCTGTTTTTCATTAAATTATTTTCAACTTCACCAACTGGTGAAGAATGTTTCCACTGGGAATGGGGTTCTGCTGAGAGTGGGATTCATTTAATTGCAATTTGAACAATTATTGTCCACTGTTTTGTTTTGATATTTTCCCCAGCTGACTGCAATTCAATGCAGATGTTCAGTTCTTATCTTGCTGGAGACTGGAGGGAGGAGGAGGGTCTGAGATGATGAGGATGGTCAAGTTGACCGTGAGGCAGTCTGATTGCAATTTTAAAATAATTATCTCTTTTTTGTCTCTTTTTTTCCCCAGACCTGCAGTCCACAACTATTTTCTGAGATTGTGAAGCGAAAAAGGAGTCCTGAGGGCATAGGCCATAGAGGTGGATAAATACAGTTACCATACCCTAATATGACCATTTGTGACCTTACACCACAAAACGACCAATAAGTCGAGAAAAATGATTGTGTTGATTTTAATTTAACATTAAAATATAAGTCATTACCTTTAAAATGGTATATAATTTGTCATATCTGGACTAAGCAAACCCTTTCAAAATGAACACCAAATGTTTGGAATATGGCTGAAGCAATTTTAACCCGTTCACTACGAGATTCTGAAAACTCCATAGATATTGTACACAACCCACTCGGTTCCCGTAGTCAATGGGTTAAAATAAGGGAGAAACAGGCCTCTTAAAAAATCAGTGTCCATTCAAGCGCTGTAATAAGATCACATTTATTATATGAAAAATAATATTTAAACATGATTTCCGACGCTCAAAACTTCACAGGAGGTAGATTAAGACATGCTTATTCAGGAAATACCAAAATTCTAAATCTCATATTTTGAACAAAATTTGACTATTTTAGCTAATAAAGAGAAACTACCACAGCGACATAACGGTCGTTTTGTGGTGTAAGGTCACATTTACTTTGTAGATCTATGTGATTTCACCTTGGCCAAGTACTACATGTATATGTCCATTGTCTCAAGTAAATGTTAGATCGCAATTTAAAAATGATTCTCCTTTATTTGTATAATTTTACCCCCAGCTTCTCCTACTGAGACCATCCTGATCTTGCCGGAGAATGGATGAAGGAGGGGGGTCAGTGATGATGGAGGTGGATGGTCAAGTTGACCGAGAGGCAGTGGACATCATGAATGCAATGTCACACGTCCCTGAGGGTAAGAAGTTTGATATCTTTTGGTTTTACTCAAGCCTCCACACTAACTTTTTGAGTTTTTGTCTACCTGCCCCAAACCCTAAAGTTAACCCATCAAGGATGGAGTCCCACATACTTGTGGGTTGGTAGTCCTACACTTCAGCAATAAGATAGAAAGCTAATGAAGTGTACAAGGAGAAAGAGCATAATATTTCTTTATTTTTAGAGCCCTATTTTGTTACTCTTCCTGCTTTAGTTATTTTTTAATGATTTTTATTCAAGCGTAGATCGCTATAATTTAGGAAAATCCTTAAATTGGCAACACATTGTGATATATTAAAAACATATTTCAGCGTTCAAATTGGCAACTCTGCTGCAAAGTCAATTCATATAAATTTATATTGTAATTACTAAATATTTTCCACCTATTTTTATGTCATTAAAAGGTCGGGAAAAAAATAGGAGTTGCCAATTTGTAGAGGAATATAATGATAGATTTTGCCTTAAAATAGCTCTCGTCCTTGATGGGTACACAGGATCTGTAAATTGTGGTAGGTACAGTAGCTCTTGATCTATATTGCACTTGTTATGAGATTTACACCATTCTCTCTCAATGAGTTTGAAGACAAATTTATGTGAGTTGCCCTGTTAAGCAAACAAACTGTGTCATATCTTAAATCTAAATCTAGGTCACCCCCCCCCCCCCCCCCCCCCTGAAAAAAAGAACATGCTTACAGATTGTTGCCAACTTTGGTGCTAGGTGACATGGTCTACCAGTGACCACTGAAGACGGGGAAATGCATTTGCCGAAGGATGGAGGGCAGGCCTCCATACTGCAGAGGCATTGAAGGAAGAAAATCACTTATACGCCAGTTTCTTCAATTATATACTTACATACATATATAATAACTATTTATCTGTGTTGTTCTCATTCTGTTGCTAGGTGACACAGTCTACCAGATAGTGACCACTGAAGATGGGGAGGTGCGGTTGTCGGCTGATGGAGGGGAGACCGCCATCCATGCCAAGGCATTGAATGAGAGAGATCGCTAATAAATATACGCCAGCGATCAATTATACACTTACGTTATAACAACTCTTTTATCTGTATTGTTTTCATTCTGTTGCTACTGGTGACACGGTCTACCAGATAGTGACCACTGAAGATGGGGAGATGCGGTTGTCGATGGAAGTAGGAGATACCGCCATACCTGCGGAGGCATTGAAGGAAGGAAACCACACCAGTGGCTTCAATTATACACTATCTATACTGTTCTCATTCTGTTGCTAGGTGACACCGTCTACCAGATAGTGACCTCTGAAGATGGAGACTGTGACTAATATGTCATATCTGCCGAGGCATTGACTGAGGGAGATTGCTTATAGATATATATACGCCAGTGTATTCAAATATATATTATAACAACTATTTATCTGTATTGTTTCAATCTGTTGCTAGGTGACACGGTCTACCAAATTGTGACCACAGAAGATGGGGAGATGCGGTTGTCGATAGATGGAGGGGAGACCGCCATTGTGGAGGCAATGAAGGAAGGAAATCACTTATAGCTATCGGCCAGAGTCTTCAATTAGACACTTTAATGTTATAACAACTGATTTATCTGTATTGTTTCAATCTGTTGCTAGGTGACACTGTCTACCAGATAGTGACCACTGAAGATGGGGAGGTGCGGTTGTCGGCTGATGGAGGGGAGACCATCATCCCTCCGGAGGCGGTGGAGATGACGCAGGGATCAGACGGGCAGACCATCATAACCGTCAATGTTCCGTTTCTCGGAGACGGAAAAGGTGAATAATGATTTCCGTAGTACTTGTGGGTATTGTTTTCTATAAAGATCTGACCATCTTGCGACAAACCCGTATTGCACTTAGGCTCCAATTAACAATTTTTCTTCATTTTGTTTTCTTTCTTTTTTTTTTAAGAAAATTTTTAAGAATATAGGGTAAATGATGACTGTCCCTTTTGTTTGTTTTTTGTAACGTGATACCAAATTTGTGATATAACCCAAATTCAAAAACACTATCTGTAATAAAAACTTGTTAAAGATAGTAAAATCAGTACAGTAGAACCTTGGTATATCAATGAGCTTAGGACCATGTAATTACCTTTTTACATCTGGGGATTGGTGAGCAAGTGCCCCCAATAATTTCACCAAAAATTATAAAAACAAGGGAAAATACTGTAAAAAATAGAACGTGCGCCCCAACCAGTTCACTATTTGCTAAGCCTCCCAAGTCCAACTTAACACTAATGCAGGTGTCATTTGTATGATGCACCTCTTGACCCCCGGGAAAGGTGCGGCAAGGATGCGTCATGTACTCCCAAATTGATGACGCACAGTACCGTCATGGAAGCAAAAGGTCAGTCACAACACTGACCCATGTGTGCGTCATAGTCGGTCACTTTACCATGGGTGTGTCACAAGGTTCGTCAATAGGACCGTCATTTTCATGAAATTGTGCATCACAATTTTGACTCAAATATGCGTCAATGTTTCCTAATGGTGAGTCACTTTTTCTGACTGAGGGTGCGTCATGGTTCATAAAAGGGTGACGCATATCAGTAAAATGACGCACCTTTCCCGGGGGTCAAGAGGTGCGTCATACAAATGACACCTGCATAAGTTGGACTTAAAAATTATGGAAAGCCATTTTTACCTTCGGAATTAAAAGACATATCCCGAAATGCAAATATATATCAATAACTTGAAGTCTCTTTGTTAAATGAAAATGTTTCAAGAACTCATTTAACAATTTAAGAAAGAAATGTTTAAGTCCAACTTAGTGTTAGGGGCCATCTACAAAGTACGTACGCACAAGGGGGAGGGGGGGATTAAATCTGATGCGTACGCTCCATTGAACCACGTGTATAAAAAGTGCATACAGGGGGGCAGGGGGGGGTCAATTTCGGACCAGAAATTGCGTACGTACTTTGTAGATGGCCCCTTAACCCCTTGCCTACGGGAACCGAGTGGGCTGTGTACAAAGCCTATGGGTATTTCAGAATCTCGAAGGCAACGGGTTAAGTTCAACTGGGGATCTTTGTGGAACACCCCTATGGTCCTGAGCCCACACGTTTAATTGTTTCACTATGTCGCTTGATTACTTCAGCAGGTGATATGCATTTTGTTAACAGTTGCCCTATGTTATGGGTGTCACATGATTTATTAACTACAGCAGGAAATTTACATTGTTAAACATTTCCTCCTATTTAATAGGTTCAGCCGGAGATGGAGAGGTGTGTTACGTACTTCCTGCAGACCATGACTTGTTGAACACTGATGGTAAGCAAGCCTTCGCACTAACCTTTTTTTCTCTACTAGCCTGTTTGGGCAAGTAAATCATGAATGGTCAAATTTGACTTGCCCAATCAGAAAATGTACTTGCCAACTTTCTTCAAGATGAGATTTACATATATGTAAGGCATTGCGTTCTGCTCTCGCAGTTGAAAGAGAAGTCCGAGTTGCCCAATCAGGCAAGCTAACTAGACCATTTATGAACAATTGCTTGCCCAGCATCACTTTTTACTTGGCGCGGGCAAGTGCTAGTGGTAAGATATGAAGAGCTCATTTGCAAAAGGGGTTAGATCCACTTTCCATAAAAATTGAGTTAGCGATATTAGTACATTAAACAGCTACGTAACTATGTAGAATCCAAATTTTGGGACAATTTACTCACTCAAAATCAAAATATAGAAAGTTCAATTTTCATATTCCCATAGGCATGTGTACAAAGTTTGACAAAGAAACCTGCTTATTCCAAAGTTGAAAAGGTTGATCTAACCCCTTTTGCAAATGAGCTCTTCATATAGTTGTTAAGAATCATGATAAATTATGTTGAATCTTATCCTTCAGGTTCATTATTTTCCAGCTCAAGTTCAAAAAGAGTTAATTAATTCAAATGAATAGTAACCAAAGGCTGAATTTCACATTTGTTACATTTATAAAACCAATTTACAAGATAAATCATTATAATCAGATTTACAAATACACATTAAATAATGACAATGCAAAATATTTAAAAGGTGACGAGTGGGCAATTTTGTGGTGATGGGCACACATGTGAGTGGTGGGCACCTCCCCCCTTAACAATTGATAACTTCTCAAACAACCCCCCCCCCCCCCCCCCCCCTCCAGCTAGACCCAATTGCTGAAAGCTATACAAAAGGGGATCATGCAAACTTCGCTGATAGTATTAGGTGTACCATATTTTGACAATCTTTTTAATTTCATACATTATCTTCTTATGTTCAGATGACAGCTTTATGCAGGTCATGGATGAAGGACAGAGCCCAATGGAGTCTACAGTGGGTCAAGACCAGATCCCTGCTATCATAGACCTGAACCCAACTGCAGTAGACCAAGACCAGATACAGTCTATTGGAAGCCAAGACCAGAGTCCTCATATAATAGAGCTCAATCAAACCGCATTGGCAGTAGACCATGACCAGGCCTCAACCTCTTCTCTACACCAGGACCAGATCCAGTCTGGTACTGACCAGCAGCCATACACCATAGTCCAGGAGAATGCTGGTACGCATCTGTTTTATTTATTGGGTATGCCTCAGCAAGTGGGCAGACACATTATGTTTTGGGGTTCTTTTACAACACTTTCTGCAATTTTGTACAATGTATATATTTTAATTTTGTAATTCATGTGCAATTCAGTTGTGAAATCAACTTTTTGTTTAATTTATATGTATGAGTATCTATCTATCTTACATTTATACAATACTTACATAGTTATATAACTGCAATAAATTCAAAACTATATGTAGATGATGGTTTGACCATCTGTACAGTGTACGTTATGCAAGCCTCCACACTAACATTTTTCTTTACTGGGCAAGCAGAATCATAACTTTTCAACTTCTACTTGTCCGAACAGAAAACTTCCTTGCCCGCTTACTTCTAGATGAGAATTACTAATTCTATCCTATTTGACCAATAATTTAGTTGCCCAGTCAGGCAACCAAACAAGACCATTTATGAAATTTCACTTGCCCGACATCAATTTTGACTTGCCCCAGGCAACAGGGCAAGTGCTAATGTCGAGCCCTGCGTTATGTACATACCTACTTCCGAACTGTCCCTCTCATTGCAATATCTGAAAAACTGGATGATCTGTATGTATCTTTAGGAGCTAATGAGCGCCTTACATTTTGGGGTCATGAGGTTTTCTAATGTTAAATTTACATCAACAAAAACAATTCTTTTTTACAATTTATGGGAAAATGGTTGAATCATCCGAGTGTCTGATTATGCCCTCTTGCATTAACATTGGCTATCTGAGTAAAAAAAGGTAAGCATGGTTGCATCCAACCTATTATATAATAATGTGTTTTAGTCAATCAATCTTAGTTTGACCAGAATTTGACTTACCTTTAAACGCATTTGCCAAGTATAGTCGAACCGGTGTACATGCAGTGCCCACCTAACGGAAACAATGTACATGTAAGTTGCTTACTAGTACTGTAAACAGGTGACCTTTATTGTTCTTATAACATCTTATCTCTAGGGGATTACTTATGGTCAGATTGGCTGCTGTAGAATGGGGGACTCTATGACAGGGTGACTAAAAAAACACCTGAAAAGTCAATTAATTATTTGTTGTGTTCCTTCATCCAGGTAAAACTACGGCTGTTGCTTCAGAGGATGAGCAGCCGGATGAGACCGATTCACCAGGCAAGCAGCAGGACGATACGCTCCTCTTGGAAAGTAACACTATTCCTCCATTGGGTAAGTCTCTTCAACATACAGAATTCAACATTTGTACTGGGGGGTGGTGCCTAAAGAGTTGTGTTTAATTGCAAGTAAGAAAAATATGCGCACTTGAGCCAATCAGAGTTGCGCATTTAGCCACATTTTGGGACTTGCGATTAATCGCAACTTGTGATGCAACACCCCCCCCCCCCCACAGGTTGTAGTTTAGTAACGTGAAGCGTTAGGATTGTTTAGAGGTCACCGTAATATAATAATATGACAAATTTATATAGCGCTTAATGCAAACAAGCCTCTAAGCGCTTTGGAAAATGAAATTATGAAGCTTTGTGATTAATTGTAGTGTCAATACAAGGATAACTGTTTACAGAGGGCAACAAGCATGAAGACATGTTTTGTTTTGAAATGTAACACCATTTCTCCATTGGGTAAGACAGGAGGTCGCAGTTTAGTCGCGTGAAGCATTATGATTGATTACCGTATTTGTCGGTGTATTACCCGCTCCGGTGTATTAACCGCATCCCTAACTTTTGGGGTTTTCCATGAAAAAAAAAAATTTGATTGTAAAATTCTTGATTTTTAGATGGTCAAAATGTGCCGAGGATAAGTAAAAAACATAATTCTTTTCCAGAGAGTTTTGGTCTATGAAATATAATTCAATTTACTGAAGTCTCTGAAGCACATAAAGGAAATTATGAGCCCCTTCCCCGATCAATCCGTTAGATTTGTTGAGTAATTGAGTTTACCAGAAAATACAACACGGAACACTATACATGGGACTGTAATAAATTCTAGCAGAAAAACGAAGACAAAACAACAAAAATTAATTAAAAAGGAAATAAAAAAACTGTACCTTGATATGTTATTCCTTCTTACAAGTTCAGATTTGGTTAAATCTACCCTTGAAAATTGTTTTCAAGGGTTGAAAATTGTTTTTGGAGATGAAAAATTGCGATCGTATTAAACTTGCAAGTGCTGGTACTGTGCAGGTTTGATTTGACTGAAATTAGCAATCAATCACGATAGGATTGGCTAACTTCAGTCAAGACTGATTCAGGATTTTTCCTATCTCCGTGTACAAACCGCACCCCCCTTTTCGTCGGTAATTCCGTCGGGAAAACCATGCGGTTAATACACCGACAAATACGGTAGAGGCAGCAGAAACCAAAAACGGGGGCGGCGGGCGAATTCTCCCCCGTAATGCCAAAAAGAGCCCACGAAAAAAAAAGTAGCCCCCGAAAAAAAAGATTTTTTTTTTTTTTTTTTTTTTTTTTTGGGGGGGGGGGGGGGGATTTTGGCGATTTTTGTTGGATTTTCTGTTTGGATCGTGATCAAATGTTATAAAATGATCACTTACAGCATTAGAGCTTAATAGTAGCCCTTGAAAATCGAAAAAGAGCCCGGAAATTTTTAGCCCCCAAGATGCTAAAAGTAGCCCCCGAAAGTTGGAAAAGTAGCCCACGAAAAGGAGCCCCCAAAATAAAAATATTAATTTTTTCGCTGATTAGAGGGCCCCCGTATAACATGAAGCTTTATATCTTTGTTGTCAATCTGAGAATGACTAATACACAAGGCAAACAGGATGAGGACATGCTTTGCTTGGAATGTAACAACATTCTTCCATAAGGTGAGACTCGTCATAGACATCTGAAATAAGTATTGGACTACAGACCTACCTGCTTGGAATGTAACAACATTCTTCCATTAGGTGAGACTCTTCTTTAGACATCTGAAATAAGTATTGGACTACTGACCTACCTGCTTGGGGGGCCATTCAGCATTTTAAGCTTCAGCCACATTATGAAGTTAAAGATTGTTGGTCGTAGGGATTCCTTGTAGAAGGCAGTCTGGACATTGGTTGGTGTGATCAATGAAAATGGAGTTCAATCCTTCAAGAACTATGTGCATAAGCACATTTTGCAGAAGACGTCAAGTATCTGAGGGCATGCTGAAATAATAAGCTGCTGTGAACCATTGATTGGCCTATGGGGATGTCTTTTATAGTGCTCTTTTGCCTATATTCGAGTTTGATTCATATCTCGCCTTATGGGCTATTATTGTTCACTATGTAGCATATTATTTTGTTTTTAAAAAAAACTATCCTTGTTGGTGCACACTACATGATATTGAGCACCATGCACAAAGCCTTTGTATGACATTGCGTGTATGATTTACAAATCTGAACCACCTCTACAACTAAAGTGTACCTGCTTAATTACACAACAGAATATTATATTTGTTATCCAGTGATGTACTGTTTATCCATTATTGCGTTGTTTTGTTTTGTCTTCCAATCTCTTGTTCATCTTCCATTTGGTGTGTATGTGTGTCTTTTTTTAAACTCCATTTTCAGGTGATTGGGCAAAAAAGTTCTGAAAGGATGACCGTACTGAGCAGGCTAGATCAGGACCCACATAAGTTCCATCTCTATGCAAACAAAATGTCTCTCTTCAGTTGTTACCATCCTCTTTGTCTTCCATTTGTCTTTTGTGTTATTATATCACTTTCCGATAATGGTTGCAGTAAAGTTCAGAAAAGAAGAAAGAAGTGACCAAGAAAGACACATGACCGAATTAAGTTCTTAATCTAAGCTGGAATATTAAGAAAAAGTCAGTATTTTGTTGTTTCTTTTAATCAACCACTTATTAAAGGAGTAGTTTAGTTTTAGTAGAGAGGGCGCTGCACATCACAATTTTTTGTGAGGTAATGATAAACTGAGTGTCGAATTTGAGAGAGCATGCAATTTTAATGGCAGAATAAACTTTATTTGGCCAAAATCAACCCAGAAACAGCTGAAATATCAATAAATAGATCTGATCTTATAATTATTTGGGGCCCAAATAATTAGATTATTTTTTCAACAACAACAAAAAAAAAATGCTTGCACTTTTTCAAAAATTGTCAAAAGCGTTTTTAACCCTAACCAGGCCGGGGGAGAGGGTGGGGGGGGGGGGGGGGGGAATCCACCCCCCCTCGACTTTTCGCCCAATAATCTTCATGAGTTTTTTTCATTGAGGTCTTGCGTAACTTTTGAGACCAAATTTGCAACGACCTGGTACACCATTCTAAAGTCACGTGACCTTTTGTAAGTGAGCGTCGGCCCGAAAATCGCTAACTTTTGTGATTTGTGTACAAATCCTATGGAAATTGATTTTTTCCTAGAATAGACAAAACCTTCATTATTTTTCATTCTAACCATTATGTAATCATTTAATTTTAGGCTAAAAATGGTTGGATAATGATCAATAATTTATTCCATTGAAAAAAACAATAAAAAACGAAAGTAAAAAAACAAAGAAATACATAAGAAATTCCAAAAACAAAGAAATACACCTATAAGAAAAATTTTGGCTGTCGCAATTTTTAATGTTCAAAACTGGTTAAGTAAGTCATAAAGAATATTCTTGCACAAAATTAGCATATTCTGAGCAATATTTAATGATTTAGAGACAAAATGGGGATTTATGCATAAATTTGCATAATTAATTAAAAATTGATTATTTTCAAAAAAATAACAATGTTGCAAGCTATCTGCGTGCCATATTTTGTGGCGGCCGCGCGTTCGACGGCGGAGTTCTCGGGGGGGGGGGGGGTGGAATCCACCCCCCCCCCCCCCCCCCCCCCCCCCCCCCCCCGGCCAGAGCATAGCCCAAATAACCCGGCCTGGTTAGGGTTAAGTAGTTGTTTGTGATCTCTCTATTTAATCATTATTTCAATAAAACAACACATGCATGATTTTGTATGAAAAATTGTAGAAACCAATGCCTCTTAAGAAAGCGCCCTCTTGTGTTTTAATGGCTCTTTTTGAATGATAACAGGCTTTTTACTAAGTCGTTTGTAATTTTGTATACCTTTCGAGCATGGTGGAGTTATACCTATTACAGGCTTTCAAGTTCCTACTTTTTCCTACTTTTTCCTACTTTTTTATACATCCTCCTACTTATCCTACTTTTTCCTACTTTCTCCTACTTTTTTGTGTAACCCAAAAAGAAAAGAAAAAATGTGTGAGGCTAGTATTATTCAGGAGTAGTGAGTAATTATTGCAGGTTCTCACAGAAGGTGTGGCTGTCCACCATGCTAGTTCCACCATCACCTGTCTTCTTTGTGGAAAGATATCAGCCAGAAGACTGGTGTATGCCCTCCCCCCCCCCCCTAATATTTGGGCTTCAAACATAATTAGAGGCACGGATTTTCCGCGATCGCGGAAAATCGCGGAATTGACCATTTGAAACGGAAAATGAGTTCTCAAACGGAAAATCGCGGAAAACCTCTTTTTCCTCAAAAATTCATATTTTGTAGTAGAAAACTATCAGAAGAAAACAAATGACAAAAAAGTACAAGAAAGACGATGTCGAATGCAACTTACAACGACAAGAAATCCGCTGCGTTTATTATGACAGCCGATCTAGCGCGCGGTGCGGCGAGTACGGCATACGATCGACGTCGTAGACTAGCTACCCCGGCGCGCCCCGGCCCCGCAGCTAGCTGCTATCAGTCAGAGCTGCGCATACCATGTCACCCATGTACGTAATATTAATACTGCACATGGATTAAACGATTCTCAAACGTTGACATCCAGTCCGCCCTCTATCGGTACAGCCCGCCATATTACTCGTTTACTTTGCGTGCAGGTTATGGGTCTCATTTCTTACGCGAGATATCCGCGAGAATTGGGGAATTCCCCAATTCCCGGCGGATGGATATCTCGCGTAAGAAAAAAGACCCGATAAGCTGCACGCAATGTATACAAGTGAAGTGTTAGTGTTGACTTATTCGTGTCGTTGTACTGATATGATGTAAGCTTCAGTACACATGCAGGTTCGAGGAGTTAGAAAATGCTCGAGATATAATCAGCGCACACGTGTATAACAATTACTTCCGCGTTCGTTCCGGGGTATATACTACGGCTTTGGTAATGGTACGGAATTCGATTACGACACGACGTCACCACACGCTGATAGTGATACGTATGAAAGCTTGAAGTTGAAGCGAGAGAAAATCGGTAAATCATGATTTTACCATACTCGTTGAATTTTGTATAGAGTTTGATGGTAAACGGAATTTGCAGTTTTTCACATGTACAAAGTCTATGGCAAAACGGAATTTCCGTTTTTCAGGCAGGTAAAAACGGAATTCCCGATTTTCTGAAACGGAAAAGGCCTTTTTTTTAAACGGAAAATCCGTGCCTCTACATAATACTAAAATAAAGGGACACTGCCCCATATTATTCATTAAGTTGATACAATTAAACCACATCTTGAGAGTGATAATCTGCCACAATTCAAAATCTTCCCTGGACTCCATTATAGTAATTTGACCCGGTCCACTGTACACATATAATAGTTATATAAAGAAACTCTTGATTTGCCCTCTAACAATACAGCTAATAATTCCTTTTTTAAATCTGGACAACATCTACATAATTAGTACTGCATAGCAGAAACCAAAAGCTTCTGGGGGCTGGACCCCTGTTATAGTAATTTGACCAGGTCCCCTGTACACGTATACAATCTTTATTCAGGAACCCTTGCTATGCCCACTCAAATTTAAATGACTGTATAACTAACCATTTAGTAACTAAAGTCTTTGTTTTCTTTTAGATGATATCTAAGACAACATCTTTAGTTCTGTATATCAGAAATCCAAAAGCTTCCAGAGGATCCGCCCCCTAGACCCCCATTTTGAAAGTTCAGGGTTCCATCAAGGTGCTTGCAATTTGCATGTTTTTTTAATCTTCAAATATCTAAACAGCTCAACCAAAAAAGCATAGGCCCCCTTCCCCCCCCCCCGGTCTTAAAGCCCTCCATGCTGCTCGCTGAAGATGATCAAAATTATGTATCATCCCCCCCCCCCCCCCCCATGGCGAGAAGAAATCAAAATCCATGGTACCGACCAAGATATATGATCAAGAGTAATGGTGAGTGGCAGTGAAAACTACTCCGAAAAGCCCGTGCACATCCTACTTTTATCCTACTTTGGGCCTCTAATATCCTACTTTTGTCCTACTTTTTCGAAAAAATTGGTCCTATTTTTCTCCTACTTTTCCAGTTAGGCTCACTTGAAAGCCTGCTATTAGTTTATAATGTTACTGTCCAGGTTTGGTTACTGAAGTTCAGCCTTACCAAAACTGTACTACCCCTTTAATCTTCCGTTTTGGTTTCTTTGGTTGTGGTTTTTTTCTCTCTTCCAGATGATGGAGCACAGAAAGATTCAGAAAAAAACGACACTAATTATGAAGGAAGACACAAGACTCGTGCAAGCGCAGACTATGTGCTCTTGTGCCAGTATGTTGTTGTTTTAATTAATTTTATTAATCTTCCGTTGTTGTTTTTTGTTGTTTTTGTTCTCCCTTCCAGACGATGGAGCAGCAAAGTTCAGAAAAGACGACACTAAGGACAAAGGAAGACGCAAGACCCGCGCAAGCGCAGACTCCGAGCTTAAGTGCCAGGTATGCGGAGCCCAGTTCCAGGAGCGCGCACTGCTCAATCGGCATGTGGAGATCCATGGCAAGGTGGCCATGTTTATGTGCAACATATGCGGCTCTACTTTCACCAAGAAGAACTACTTGACCTTCCACATGGCGGTGCACGAAGCAGAGGGCATCCCCCAGGACGAACTGCAGAAGGCTGCCAAAGAGATCTTTGTCAAGAAGAAGGAAGATACAGAGATTAAGGTCGAGGAGAGTACAGATGAGAGTGTAAGAAAAATCGTTGAGCATGTTTCCAGGGAAGACACTGATGTTGATTTTGCTGATGATGGTGATCTCTCCTTAAGCTCGGATGAAGATTCGTCCGACAGTGACAAAGAGGTGACGATTCCTAGGAGGAGACCGGCAACTAAAGCTGCCAAGGGAACCAGGCTGGCATTCACATGCCCCGATTGTGACAGGACGTTTTCAAGGAAGGCTGGTCTGGTAAGGCACCAGCTTGTCCATAAGAAGAAGAGAGGCGCAACGAAAATCCAGGAGAAAAAGAAGAAGGAGACAAAGGTGTGGGTGAAGAAGCAGAAAGCTGCCCCCAAGGATGAGGACAAACTCCAGTGCCAGTTCTGTTCCGTTGCGTTCAGGTCCAAGAGGATGCTGGAGAGGCATGAGAAGACCCACATGATCCCGAACCCTCTGGAGTGCAGCATCTGTCAGAAGGTCTTCGTGAGCTTCAAGTCTGTCCGGAGGCACATGCTAATCCACACTGGGGAAAAGCCGCACGCCTGTGACAAGTGCGACAAACGTTTCAGCGACCCGTCAGGGCTGCGACTTCACAAGAAGACGCATGCCTTAGACTACGAGTGTGAGGACTGCGCAGAGAATTTCAAGAACTACTCCAGTCTGAGGGTCCACCGGACCATGCATGAGAGGCAGAAGAAGAAGGATGAGGACCTCCACTACTGCAGCAAGTGCGAGAAGGGATTCCTGACCTCCGGGGCACTCAAGTCTCACAAGTCTGGCAAGCAATGCGGGAAGCACATACGGCAATGGGAAAAACCATACAAGTGTTCCAAGTGCAGCCGCTGCTTCATGACCCCGTCGGCACTTATTGCTCATGAGAAGCGGAAGGCATGCAAAGAGATACTGAGCTGCGTCATATGCGAGAAGGACTTCAATGAGAAGGCGGATTTTGATGAGCACATCAAGGAGCACATGAAGGTGCACGAGAAGGATTTCAAGCCCATCGAGAGATTCACCACCACTGATGGCGAGAGGAAATCCGAGATGGTCTACCACTGCGCAGTTTGTGATAACCAGTACACAGATATGTTCACCTACTTCAAGCACCAGCATTTCAAATGCCCTGAGGAGGATTGCGAAAAGATCTTCACACAAAAGTCGAGCCTGAGTCACCATCTGCAAATTCATAATGGTAGCGCCCCAAAATGTGAACATTGCGACAAGGTCTTCTTCAATAATAAGTCACTTACGAGGCACATGCGCCTTCACACGGGAGAAAAACCCTTCAAGTGCAGCACGTGCGATAAGGCTTTTAGCGACAGAAGCTCTCTGAGTGCGCACTCTGTGATTCACACTGACACCCGTCCCTACACCTGCCGCTACTGCCCGAAGACCTTCCGTCTGAAAGGTGCACGCACCCAGCACGAAAGATGTGTCCATAAGCTTGGAAGAGACGGGGAGACGATCACCGAGGTAAAGAAGAGAAGAACTGCTGGCAAGACAAATCCAGAGGACCCCGAAAATGTAGGGGATGATGGAGAGGCTGCCATTCAACTCAAACCCTTCCAGTGTACCCTCTGCGAGATGGCCTTTGCAAAGAGGGACTACCTGAAGCGGCACTTCCGCGTCCACACGGGAGAGAAGCCCTTTGAATGCAATGTGTGTGAGAAGAAGTACGGAGACAGGAACTCTCTCATCAGGCACAAGCACAAGCACACGGGAGAGCGGCCATACCTTTGTGATCTCTGCGGGAAGTCCTTCAGGGACAAGAACTACCTTAATGTCCACAAGAAGATGCACGAAGGGGTTCGGCCATTCGGCTGCGAAATCTGCGGCAAGCGGTTTGTGCGGAGGAACTTTCTTACGAGCCACATGCGGCTTCACGACAAGACGCGACCGAAACCAGTTAACAAGCCCCAGCAGTGCCCAGACTGTGGAAAGATCATCATGAGTCGATCAAGCTTTTACGCCCACAGGATGACCCATGCTGGTGTCAAACCCTTCAAGTGCGATGTCTGCAACAAGTCGTTTGTAACAAATGTCCGTCTTCAGAATCACATCCGTGTCCACACTGGTGAAAAGCCCTTTGTGTGTGATGAGTGCGGGAAAGGGTTTGCAGAGCCAGGCTCCCTTCGCCGGCACAAGATCATCCACTCGGGGCTGAAACCATACGTCTGCGCCACGTGTTCGAAGGCCTTCAGCGACAAAAGCGCCCTCACTTCGCATGAGAAGACGCACACGGGGATCAAGCCTCACGCTTGCGACGTCTGCGGGAGGGCTTTCTACACGGCCACCAACCTTCGCGCCCACCGCAAGACGCACAAAGACAAGACCCCCACTCAAATCATCTCTTGTGGTCTGTGTGGCGAACAGATTGACAGCAAGGAGAAGATCGCGGAGCACCTCGCGAAGCACGAGCAGGAGCAACAGCAGCGAGCAGACGCTCTTGCGAAAACGATGGTCGCTGCGCAAAGCATGATGGACACCGTACTGGAAAGCACGGGAGAGGTCATCAGCGTCACGATCTCGACAGAACCTACGGAAGTGCCCCAAGAGGAGCGATACCAGTGCGTGAAGTGTGACAAGACGTTCAAGTCAAAGAAGAACCTCAACAAGCACCAGCTGGTCCACAGTGAAGAGAGGCCGTTTGAATGCACGGAGTGCGGGAAGACCTTTGCGCGGAAGCCATACCTTCTCTCTCACCAGACCATCCACACAGGAGAGAAGCCCTACCCGTGCGATATCTGCGGGAAGGAATTCCGCGATCGCAGCGCGATGAAGCGTCACAAGAACATCCACACCACGGAGAAGCGATATGAGTGTAACGTTTGCGGGAAGCAATTCACAGACAAGAGTGCCGCCAACACCCATCTTAGGATCCATACTGGAGAAACTCCCTATGAGTGTTCGGAGTGCAAGGAAACCTTCACGCAAAGTGGACACTTGATGGCCCATATGCTGAAGAAACATTAGAGGTAGTAGACCCACTGTTCTAAATTACTGGAGGGGTTTCAGCAGTTGCCCACTGATCTTGATAGTTGGATTAATTAAAAGCCATATGGGAGAAATGACCTATGAGTGTTCTAAGTGCCAGGAAACTTTCAAACCAAGCAGACACTTGATGGCCTACATGCTGGAGAAACAGGCAGTAGAGTAGACCCACTGTCGGTTGAAATAATTGCCTTTGCCCACTGCCCCACTATCTTGATGACTAAATTAATGGCTGTGTTCCGATCCCCTAAACATGTGAAACTTACTCCTAAAGAGGCAAACTTGACCCGTACCCTACGAGTTTCTGAAATCCCCATTGACTTTGTACACAACCCACTCGGTTCCCGTGGTCATGGGGTTAACAGTCTAAAAAAGGATTATTGTCCACATGTGTATATAAACCAGTCACACATAATTATTCATGCATGTACATAATATCCAATGAAATAGAGAAGATGAAATTCTAATGTGCCTCAAATATATATTTACATTGTAAACATAACGCTATGGTGTTTTTGCAAATTTGCTATTTGCATATTTGGGCCAAATTTGTCACAATTTATAATAGTTCCCACATACATTATGTCTAGAAATATGACATCTACCATGTTAGTTTGTTTAGCACATGCACAGTTGTGAATGTTCGCAGGTAAAGTACTTTGTATGGGATACATTCCGGTCGGGAGTGGTAAGTCAAATCCAGTGTTAACTGCAGACAAAATGTTGACTTGTGGGCACATATCTTGAACAGTGCATATGGGTACAAAAAACAATTAAGAAAACAAAGAATATATTTCTGTAAAAACATAGGGGGAGCATAATAAAAAGAATAGACTTTCTGACTCTGCCACCTTTAACTATAATATTTAATTAAATTGTTGAAATCTACTTTTCCCCTTTTTTTAATTATATGAGCTTCTCGTGTCTCTACACATTTGAATGCAGCTAGATATTCTAGCAGAATCATTTATTTACAGTGCAATGTTAGTACCATGTTTATTGTTGAAGGCTAGAGTTGTGTAATGGTAGATATTGATACACATGTATACAGTGGAGCCTCTTTATAATGAGCTCTGTTATAAAGAGGTACCTGATATAGTGCGGTAATTTCACAGGTCCAGGTTCTATGTATTTTATTGTTTTTTAAGCCATGATACGACATGGTAAAGGCTTAAGTGCTTGTTATAAAAGGTTTCACTGTACTAATTTTCCTTACAATTATTTTTATTTTCTAAAAAAAATGTATTTGTAATGAACATCAGCAAATTACTTCAGTGGGAATAGATATGTATTACATCAAAACTCAAATCAGATATTGGATGCTGATAGCCAGGTTTATAAAAAAAAATTAAGCATAACAAGCGTAAATTAGTAAAAACTTAAAGAAAGCTGCATTTCATTACGTATAATTATACCATTAATGTGCATGTATACATACATAGAGATGCAATGCATAAATACTGTTCAGATGTTGTATAGTAAAATTATATATGATTTTCCCCTAGTTGTAATTATAATACATGTATATCTCTACAATAGTTTTCAACTTATCTTGTGATAGAAAAAATAATCTATTTAACATTCCTTTACAACAGTGATATTTTCATACATACAGCAATTCTCAATTCTGTGAATGCAAATTCCATATGATGCAAAAATGAATAACAGCAATTTTCACCAAGTTTCAAGTAAACCTGATGCAAATGACAAGAAATGTTTAATGTATATCAGGGTACATTTCTAGAAAATAATATACCTTGATATACATTAAATACGGTATCACATTGAAAAATGTGTGTAAATAAATATGTACAGTATATAATATGTGATTTGTTTGTAAATATTTGGCCAAAATATATTTTCAGTTTTGATGTGACGTAAATTTGCTGCACATGCCTTGAATTGAAATAATGTATGTAAAGGATTTATTGTCATAATATGAGACCAGCTCTGGCAAAACCAGCAACTTCGCCTCATTTAAGATTTTGCGTAAATTCAATTCAATTTAATTCAACATTTATTCGGCATCATAAAATATAATACATATACAATAGTGGTGAGTCATACAAATATACATGTACATACATATGCCGGGGTAGCGATAAAGTAAAAACTTGTATATCAGCAGCCCCTTAATTAAGCTAAAAAACTAAAACAATAACAACTAAAAACTAAAAACTAAAAACAATACTTTGAATAACTTACATTCTAACTTCAACAGCTATTCTATAACTAAAAGTGTCTATCTAGATACACTTAAAAGAACATAATTTTAATTAATATATAATTCTTATTTTTACAAGAATGCTAATTTTGTGAATTCAATAAGTCTCGAGTATCGCTTGTTTATGTCTATTTTTAAAAAGGTTTATGTCTATTTTTAAAAAGGTTGAAAATTGACCTCAAATGGACATTTCAGTATCATAGCAACTTTTCTAGTTTCTAATGAGATATGCGAAATTCCGAAATATAATCGGGAAAATGGCTATATCAAGATATGACATGTACTTTGAACTGAGTGTTGAACTTTAAATGTCATCGAGCGTGGGGATGCTACACAGTGGGTCGCCATTTTGAACTAGGCTAGTATGCGCGCACTGCATAACACTGAGCTAACGTGCATTACGCACCGTGCACAACGCATATGCAAGATGGCGAATCTGACGAATCTGAACTGCCTTTAACCTCAATTATCTCCATTGTTTTAGCAGAATAAGAAAAATTATTTTTAAAATCATAACTTTGTCAATTGTTGTCCGATCGGCATAAAAAATAGTGTCAAAATAAAGAGAAAAATCCACACAACAACATCATATCAAAAGCTAAATTGTACATTTTGCGTCAAAGTTGCTGGTTTTGCCAGAGCCGGGCATTATGATGAGAGTGTAAATATTGAAATTATTTGCAGTACAGGGAAACCCCGTTATAACAAGGTACCGTTTATAACGAGGAGAATCCTTTGGTCCCGATTTAAATGTTTGTTATTAATTCGGCCGTTTATAATGAGGTAAATTTGATAGTACCGACTACCTCGTTATAACAGGGTTTCCCTGTACCATAAATATGTGATTGACTTTTTGCACGGACAGTACTGTATTGCACATTCACACAGAGTATCGAGCTCATATATTTGGTCATCATACAGTTCACGGAAATTTGGTTTTACTTTGGAATTTATTTTTGTTTTAATCCTGAATTTTCAATAGGAGATTAGTTAGCAAATGTATTGTTTATGATATGTATAACTTGTCTTATGAATTGATTGCACTTGATACAATGTGTAATGTTTGGGGGGAACGTTCATCTATCAAACTTAAATTGATTGTACATTTGAAGGACATTTGTATGTCATGATCTTTCCAATATTTAGAAATGATTTATGTTCATTTATAAATTTAATTTCATTATTTAAGATTCATCAAACTATTTCCTAGTTAGTCTTTGTACAAGGCTTCTCATTATAATATCAGAAACTACTGTAAGAGAGAGATAACTATCACACCAACGATGACATATGATGCTGCCATTAGGTGAGGCATTGCCTCAGAAGCATTGCATGTGTCATGACAAGAACAACTAGCAAATGACACTATCCCGCAAGCAGTTGCCATATTTTTTATTCATGTGATTATTCTTTTTCCCAGTCGTTTCTTATATTAAGACGCAAGACCTTGGTTGACATACCCATGTGTGTGCGTATACTATACTCTTGATAGTCATTTCTGACACACAAGGCCTTGTAATAAGGCTAATTCTACAACAAAAGTCCTGTTTCGCCATTTGATTTTGTTGATGTGGAGAAAAAAGAGTGAATAAAATGACTTATTGCGATTGGTATATGATTAGGCTATTTTGTCTCAGTATTTGATCAAATTGGGGGTAGTTTTAGCAGAGCCATGCATTAAAGGGATAGTTGAGTTTTGGTAGAGAGGGCGCTAGACTACTTTTTTTTTGGTGAGGTAATGAAAAACAGTGTAAAATTTGAAAGAGCATAATATTTAAATAATAAAATCATCTTTGTTTGATCAAAATCGGTTCAGAGACGGCTGAAATATCCATAAATATAACAATTTGTAATAAACCTGGGGCCCCAGGTTTATTAGAGAATTTTGAACCAGCCGTTAAAAATTCAAAAAAATGCTTCCTCTTTTCAAAAAGCTTTTCAAAATAGGTTTTTAAATAGTTGTTGGTTATTTCTCTATCTAATCACTATTTCAACAAAGCATCACATGCACAATATTTTATTCAAAATGGTTGAAACCGATGAGTGTTTAGAGAGCGCCCTCTTATGTTGTAACGGCTCTTTTTGAATGATAACATGATTTTTACTACGTCATTTGTAATTTTGTGTTCCTTTCTAGTTATAACTATTAGTTTGTAATGTAATGATGCAGGTTTTGGTTACTAAGTTTGGTTAAGTTGTGTACTGCGCTGACGGAGTAGGGTGGTGGATGTTTTAATGCTAAATGTGGCGCATTTTAGGTTGTGAATGTGTCATTGTAGTGGTTTCTTTGGTGGATGATTTTGATGATGATATAATGGTCGCTGGTGGTGAGGATGTTGATGAAGACGACGAAAATGAGGATGTTGATGATGCTGGTGGTGATTTTGATGGATGTGGTGATGACAATGAGATGAGGATGGTGATGAAGATGACAATAATGATCGTGTTTGCTGGTGCTGCTGCTGCTGCTAATGATGATAGGTGACGATGATCATTTTGATGGCGGGGTGGTGATGACGATGATGAAGATGATCAGAAATATGATGAAGGTGAAAGTAATAATGAGGAAGACAATAACGTATGTGGTGGTAGTCTAGGTTCTATACTCTGTATACACCTTTCCCCATAATATATCGCGTAACCCTGAGAATATGTACGCCCGGTGGATTTACCGGGCGAACAGATTCACAGGGTTCCGCGATATATGGGGGAAAGGTGTATACAGAGTATAGAACCTAGACTAATGTGGTGGTGGCGGCGGTGGTGGTGGTGGAAATGATGGTAGAAGTGGTACGTTGGTGCCATTTTGGTGGGTCGACGGTAGTCATGGTACGTGTACGATAATATATGTTTACTGGCACTCGCGATGCTTCTCGGGTTGTTGTGGTGGTGGCTGTAGGATGGTGGTTGTGGTGGTAGTTGTGGTGCATGATGGTGGTAGTTTTAGTGTTAGTCATAATCGATGATAACGATTGAATATCCATGGAATCGACTGGAAACATCAGCATGATTTTATAAACACGGTTTATGTCCAAGTCATTACTAGACATAACTTTATTTCATTAATGTTACGGGTATGTTTAAACATTGGAATGGCTCATAAGAAAATTCGATCTTAAAGAGGAAGTTCGTCATTAATTCCATTTATATTTAATTGATATTTCATGCAAATTATAAACATACAGTACTATGTAAACAGGGCACATTGAGGTCCATATCAGTTTATATACACGTAACGCGTATATAATTTAAACTTTCTGATTTGATTTTTGAACAATAAAATTATGTATCGTGTCCGATGAAATATCAATAGAGGCTTTTCGCCCAACGTCCTACGCGGCTTTCACCGACGCAGGAACGATCTATTGGTACGTCGGCCGCGCTAAAACAACTCTGGTTTACAAGCCGTTTCGCTTATTTGGTCAACGCGGCCGTAGACTCGGATCGTTGAACAGCTGGGCAGCCCACTACACATGCACACTACATTATATACACTACACTACAGCGAGCGCTGATGATGAACGTTTGACCTTGCTACGAGCAGCGAGCGCCGCTGATTGGCTGTTTGCGTGATCGAGTGGTCTCATAGCACGGACGCAGAATTGACCAAAGACCGTCGGTGATAACAGTTCAACAACGGATAGGGACCGCTGTTACTACAGGAAATTGGCGATTTTGCACACGACATGCTACTTTCTAGGGCCGCTTTGCGCTTGCGAAAAGCCCATATTGATATGTAAATACAGCGGGGGCAAATTATTATCTAATAAAGTATTTTCACGATGCAAGTCCATAAGATGAGAATGAATGCATCCAACGGGCCCATCTGCTGGTGAGGTATATATATATGCGCATGCTGGCGGAATATAATCAACCGTAATGGGGTAGTCCCACTGCACAGCGTATCTCCTTCCGATTCATATCCGACCAAAATGTGGCGAAACGGTCAGTATGTTATTAACAAAAATGTCATGTTCTATCCGTGTCCCATGCGATTGAATTGAAGGTGTGCTTATAGCTTCTTCTATTTTCATTACGAACATTTTATTGCTCAAATAGTCCATTTAAAAACACTTGTCCTCACTTTTTTTACATTAATCGGATAGTACGAGTCTTCAAGAAATAATCAATTTGTGAGGTAATAACAAAAACTGAATGTAATATTTGGAAGAGCGTGTGATTGTCACATAAAACAAGCTTCATTTCAACCAAATCTGTTCAGAAAAGGTTGAAATGCCAATACATACTGTATAATATTTATTCGCTATAAAAATAATACATAATTGTATACCACTTTTTCGAACATCTAGCAAAGAGGTTTGAAATATTTTGCTGATCTCTCTATTGAATCATCATGTTACCTTAAAGGGATAGTTGAGTTCTGGTATAGGAGAGTACAGTTTTGGTGAAACTGAATTTTAGTAACCAAAACCTGCATCATTACATCACAAACTAATAGTTATAACTAGAAAGGAACACAAAATTACAAATGACGTAGTAAAGATCATGTTATCATTCAAAAAGAGCCGTTAAAACGTAAAAGGGCGCTCTCTAAACACTCATCGGTTTCAACCATTTTGAATAAAATATTGTGCATGTGATGTTTTGTTGAAATAGTGATTAGATAGAGAAATAACCAACAACTATTTAAATACCTATTTTGTAACTTTTTGAAAAGCGGAAGCATTTTTTTGAATTTGTAACGGCTGGGTCAAAATTCTCTAATAAACCTGGGGCCCCAGCTTTATTACAAATTGTTATTTTTATGGATATTTCAGCCGTCTCTGAACCGATTTTGATCAAACAAACATGATTTTATTATTTAAATATTATGCTCTTTCAAATTTTACACTCAGTTTTTCATTACCTCACCAAAAAAAAAGTAGTCTAGCGCCCTCTCTACCAAAACTCAACTATCCCTTTAACATCACATTTAAACATTTAATAAGATACGGTTGAAACCAATATTCGTAGAGAGCGCGCTCTCGTTTTTACTCTTAACTCGTTTAACTCTTTTTTTTTAATTAGCTGTTCGTAAGTTTGTCTACATTTCGCGCATGGTGGAGTTATAACTAATTAGTTTGTAATAATATTACAATCAATTTTGCCAAGAACTGCACTGTTCCTTTAACAGATACATAAATAGTTATTCGCTCGTATATATTATGGTCAGTGATATATTTACGGGTATATATTTACGGGCATATATTTACGGGTATATATTATATTGTGCGTATTCCCAGCAAAACTGCTATTTGGCTTTCACTTCGTCAAGTTCAACCAAATCTTTTGGAGCTTTTACATTTCTCTTCTAACTTGTTGTTTGGCTTATGACGGTAAGTAGAGTGAATTAATTCATTATTATCTGCTGCGTAAAGGTAGCATAATCTTGTGAAAATTAACTATGTCATTTAACATGTTCCATCCATAATTATACTAGGTTTAAAATTGATGTTGCTCTTTAAACAACATAATTTCTTTCTTACTTTATGACGGTCTCTCGCTTCGTAAAGATACGAACAATACTATGGAAGGAATGATTATCGACGAAAAAGACAGGGCTGCTTCCGCGGAATCGGCATTTTAATGTGACATACTGAGTGTTATATTATAGAAGTATTATAATCGTACCTCAATATCGGTGAAATGTATATGTAATAATTCGTTTTTGCTCTTTATAGAACAGAATGCCGTTCTGATGTTCGTACCAAGCCTCTAGCTCTTGTTTTGAAAGAAAAAAATAAACAAACAAAAATAAGGATGGAATTGTTATCGACGAAATGGAAAGGGGCTGCTTTCGAGGAATCGGAATTTAATGTTACCTACACAATTTATATACTGAGTGTTATATTACGAGTGAACCAAAATTGCTCTTTATAAAACAGAATGACGTTTTGATGGTCTAGCTCTAGATCTTGCTTTGGAAAATAAACGCAAAAACAATATGGATGGAATTATTATCGACGAAATGGACAAGGGCTGCAGCGGAATTATTTGCATTTTAATGTTACCTACCTCTCTTTATAAAACAGAATTCCTTATACTGATGGCCTTTTGCTTCGGAAATATATAAACAAAAATATGGATGGAATTACGATTAACGAAATGGACAGGGGCTGCTTTCGAGAAATGGGCATTTTAATGTTACCTACATACTGAGGAATATTATGTTCGTGGACCAAACTCAGTGAAATGTATGTTACTTCGATTTTGCTCTATTAAGCCCGGCGCATAGACTCGACCCGATTCGACTGGTTTCAATCAGGCTAGAGTTGGGCCCGGTCGGTCGGATCCGATTCATCTTGCTGAATTGGCCCCAACTGGTATCCGACTGTCTCTCGACTGGCAAAATGTGTGTCGCGAGGCACTGAAAACTGAGCCGATCCGAATGAAAACCAGTCGAATCGGGTCGAGTCGGCTCTGTCTGCGCAGGGCGTAATAGAACAGAATGCCTTGTTGATGGTCTATGTCTAGATATAGCTTTGGAAAGATACACACAACAAATATGGATGGAATTATTGTGATCGACGAAAAGGACAGGGACTGCTTTCGCTGGCTGGTCCTGTTTGGTGCGTTCATGGGAGGGGTGCTTTCTACCGGTATGATCCTGAACGCTGGGACCTACGTGGTCGAGATCCAGGACGGGTTCGGTGTCGGCCTCGGTGCGGTGGCCGGTATTGCGACCGTATTGGTATGCGGTAATAGTGGAACGGGTTAGTGTATCAACCATGATTCTGATGAGGAGGAGGAGGAGGATGATGATGATGATGACGATGATGATAATGATGATGATAGTAAAATAATGGTAACTGCCATTTGTTAGTGTCAACTTACCATATGAAATAACTGAAACAATACATAGATTATTATACAGTATGTATTTATATATTTTTGGATATTATGTACAGTCATACCTGCCTTAGTGGCCCCTGTCTATATAGCAGCCAACCAGCCTGCAGAGAAAGACCATGTTATATAAACTGTTTATATGAAACTGTTGTTTTTATTTCAATTCGTTATTGATATATATATTTATATACCTATTAAATTTACCAATGAAGAATTCCGTTAAATGAATAGTGCTTAAAATATCACAAATCAATTATACAGACAGCGTTTCAGTGATGAAACTGGGTGTATGATTCTAACTTAAACTTACCGTTGCCAAGCTAATGTATACTATATATCGACAGTGGCGTAACTAAGTGGGGACGTGCCCCCCCCCCCCCCCCAAAACAAAAAACAAAAAACAAAAAACAAACAAACAAACAAAAACAAAAAAAACATAATAATAATAATAAATAAATATATTTTAAAAAAATTAAAAAAAATAAAAACATAATAATAATAATAATAATAATAATAATTTGACTGAACAAAAAAAAACATGGGGGGAAAATCTTGTAAAAATAAGTAAATACATAAGGTCTGAACACTGCCCCTCCCCCTTTCCCTTCCCCACCCCCCCCCCCCCCCCCCCTCCTTAATAAAAAAAATGAAAAGAAACAAAATATGACGGGAAACGGAACCAACAAAGAAGCAGACGTATAACCTACATTGCGATCATTGCTAAATGTGTATTGTTTCGAAAACAAAGGATATGGATCCAGGGGTCGAATTATTATCGACAAGAAGGGCAAAGGCTGGCTGTTCACCCTGACTCAACTTAAAGAAATAAAGGGAACACCCAAAAAGTAATATACTTATAAATGAAAGGTAACATTGTTAGTAATCCATTCAACCAACAAGTAAATAGGAAAAAAACGTGATTGCAATAATATTTTGTTATATTACACTGAAGAGCTGTAATACATCGATAGAGGAACATTTAACATTTGATGAGAAATTGTTGAAACCAATATGTTTTAGAGAGCGCGCTCTCGTTTTTAACGGCTGCTTGTTTAATGAAAACATCCGTCTAAATTAGCCGTTTGTAAGTTTGTCTACATTTCGGGCATGGTGGAGTTATAGATATTAGTTTGTAATGGTAGTATGCCAGTTCTAATTACTACAATGAATTTTGCCCAGATCTGCACTAGTCCCTTTAACAGATAAAAAAATATTTATTTGCGCGTATTTCAGTGATAAAGCACCAGTATATGTATTGCGTGTAATCCCAGCCATACTGATACTCTATATTTATAGAGGTCACCTAATTTAGGTGACCTCTATAAACAGTTTCTATAACATGGTCTTTAAAGGTATTTCAGATTCGTCAAATCAGATGCGCGGGAAATATGACGGGAAACGGAACCAACAAAGAAGCAGACGTATAACCTACATTGCGATCATTGCTAAATGTGTATTGTTTCGAAAACAAAGGATATGGATCCAGGGGTCGAATTATTATCGACAAGAAGGGCAAAGGCTGGCTGTTCACCCTGACTCAACTTAAAGAAATAAAGGGAACACCCAAAAAGTAATATACTTATAAATGAAAGGTAACATTGTTAGTAATCCATTCAACCAACAAGTAAATAGGAAAAAAACGTGATTGCAATAATATTTTGTTATATTACACTGAAGAGCTGTAATACATCGATAGAGGAACATTTAACATTTGATGAGAAATTGTTGAAACCAATATGTTTTAGAGAGCGCGCTCTCGTTTTTAACGGCTGCTTTTTTAATGAAAACATCCGTCTAAATTAGCCGTTTGTAAGTTTGTCTACATTTCGGGCATGGTGGAGTTATAGATATTAGTTTGTAATGGTAGTATGCCAGTTCTAATTACTACAATGAATTTTGCCCAGATCTGCACTAGTCCCTTTAACAGATAAAAAAATATTTATTTGCGCGTATTTCAGTGATAAAGCACCAGTATGTATTGCGTGTAATCCCAGCCATACTGATACTCTATATTTATAGAGGTCACCTAATTTAGGTGACCTCTATAAACAGTTTCTATAACATGGTCTTTAAAGGTATTTCAGATTCGTCAAATCAGATGCGCGGCGCCATCTTACGTACGCGTTGCGCACGGTGCGTAATGCACGTTAGCTCAGTGTCATGCGGTGCGCGCAAACTAGCCTACTAGTAGTTCAAAATGGCGACCCACTGTGTTGCATCCCCACGCTTGATGACCATTAAGACACATTTCTCGTTTCCTTTTAGTAGCCGTTCAATTTGCACAGGTTCGATAGTATTAATCTAATTGTCTATATTTGATTTGATTTAGCTTACTTCTCGGGCGCCCTCTGTAAGAGATACGGCTGCAGACGAGTGATGGCTGTGGGAGGTTTGATGACGTCACTCTCAACTTTCCTGGCGTCCTTTTCATCGGAACTCTGGCATCTATTCGCTTGTCTTACCTTTGCAGGTAAAATTATGTTTATAAGTATTAGCTTCTCATCATCATCATCTTCATAATAAACACCATTATCATTATTATTATCATCATCTTCATGATCAACATCTTTATCATTATTATCATCATCATCATAACCATCATCATCATCACCATCAACATCTTCATCACGATCATCATCGTCATCATCATCATCATGAGCATCATCATCATAATCATCATCATCATCGTCGATATCATCATCATGAGCATAATCATCATCATCATCATCATCCTCATCATCACCATCATCATCACCATCATCACCATCATGAGCATCATCATCATCATCATTATCATCATCATCATCATCATCATCATCGTCATTATCATCTTTGCAGGTACGTTGTCAGTATTATATTGTTGAAAGACAGCCAAACGATGGAATTTTCGCTTACTAATACTGATAAGTGCAGAATTCCTCTCACTTTTTGTCGACAAAATGTATTTCCTCAGCAATCACAAGAGCTTTCCAGCTAAGTTGGTAGAACACCGGAGTCTTGCAACCCCGTGGTCTCGGGTTCAATTCCCAGGGAAGCCAAATTTTCTTTGCTGATTTTGATTTATATTATTTATGTCTGGCCAGTTTCTCTATTCTTTAACTAACTTTATACAAAAATGCTGCATCACTTTGGTGACCACTTCGCACATATCCCTAATAAGATAATTCTTATCGTTCGGGTTTGTATTAGGTTTATAAAGCATCTGACTGGCTCGAACATTGAAACCGGTTTATAGGACGGACAGCTATCACAAGAGCTTTTAAGCTCAGTTGGTAGAGCATCGGTAGTAATCTAGAGGTCTCAAATTTGGTTCGATAGGAAGACAAATTGTAGCCTAACCCTTTATTTGGTCTCTTTCGGTTATATTATATATTTCTGGTCAGTTTTCTTCTTGTTTTATTTGAAAGCTATTTTCGTCTTACTATCGACTGTACCCTACAGGTATCGGTAGCGGACTTTGTTTCATGCCTCCCGTGACCGTGGTCAAGTTCTACTTCCAGAGACGCCTTGGACTCGCCAACGGCGTCGTCTTCGCCGGTATCAGCGCTGGGATCTTGGTCATGGCCCCGCTCATAGAGACACTGTGCTCTAACTACGGACTGAAGGGCGGGATGATGATCCACTCCGCACTGTTAGCGAACCTACTGGTGTGCGCCGCACTCTTTCGACCAACAAGGACAGAGTTGGTCCTGATAAGACGCTCTAGGGCGAGCCATCGTCCCGGTAAAGAAGGTTCCCCACACTTACGGGAGGAGCATAGTCTACCATGGAACTCTGAAATTCCAGTAGAACAAATGAATCCCGAGGAAGCGAGCATTCACTTGAACGTACTTCCTGAACAAGATCAAAGACTACTTCAAGGACCAGGGCATGAACAACAATCTCACCAACATGACGATCCCACAGAAACGCAAGTTACTCGTTTTAAACAAGAACTTCCTCAGCTTCATTCTCACGGCCATCAACAATATCATGGTTGTTCGAGCCGATCAACAATTTTCGGCAGAGTTGTCCGACGCGTCAACAAGGTTATCCGTCGCGTCGACGCTTTCTTTGCTTTGTCGACACTGGTGAGGATCCGCCTCTACCTCGTCTTCACGTTCGCGAATGTCCTGTTCGTGACTGGCTACATATCATCGCTGGTCTCCATCACGCCGAGGCTCGTCAACGATCTCGGCGTTTCCAAGAAAACGGCCAGCATCGTCATGTCCGTCATCGGCGTCTCTGGAGGCGTCGCGCGAGTCGTTCAAGGTCTCATCCTCGACTTCAAGCTCCTCGGCGCCACGGACTCATACCTCATCGTCACCGTCCTGGCCAGCATCGTCCCGCTTCTTACGACCGTAGTGAAGTCACTTTGTGGGTATTTCATCCTGGCGGTGGTGTTCGGGGTAGGCACGAGTTGCGCAGTGTCCCTTGTTCCGGCAATGTGCAGACAGTACGTGCCGGTCGAGGTCGCACCTAATGCGATTGGGCTCACAATTTCATGTTCGTCCATCGGCATTTTGATTGGGACGCTTCTGATGGGTAGGTACATGCACGATTAAGTGGTGGTTTTGTCAATTATTAGGGCTTTTTGTGCACCTGGCATGTGGCTTTTACACCATACGGAACCGTGTATAAGCGCGACCTTCCGTAAATATCAAAGGGATATTATAGTTCTGATCAAATCGAATTTTAGTAAATAAAACTTGGTAGTTATCATTAAAAAATAGCAGCTATAATACAATTATGCTTGAATTGTAGTAAAACATATAAATTTAAATATTATATAGGCTACTGGGCTGTTTTCATTCAATAAGCAGTCTTACACACAAAAGGGCGCCCTCCGAGTCAACTAGTTTAAACAATTTGTGAAACAAAATGTGAATGCGATGTTTTTTTTTAGTTGTTTTTTTACCAATTATACATATACTTTTTATATATACAATTTAATTCTCGTCATTTGTTTTCCTAACCTTGTCGACATGTGCAAAAGTTATGTTGTTATCTGATGTCCACTGGGAGTGTGACAATTCAAAGTTAAATGGACGATATATGGCCGAGTAATGAGCAAAAATGCAAAGTGATATTCACTAACTCACTGCACTGCCTTTGTACACGGTTACGATTATTTAGTGGATAATTTAACGTCTGAACACTTCAATCGTATACCTTTTAACAAAAAGGGAAATTCGAAACCTGTCCCATGCTTCTATTGTTAATACGGATACAACAAGATATGAGGGGACCGCTAGAATTTCAAGTATAGGTTTATATTTGTATTATTTTGACTTACAGGTAAGCTTCGTGACGTCACTGGTTCATACGATGGCCCGTTCCTGATGACAGGGTCTTTGATGGTGACGGCTGCCGTCATCGTGGGCTTGGTCGAAAAGGTCTCTTGCTGGAGAATGAGCAAACATGAAGAAGGAAGAGGAGGAGTGGGAGGAGGAGAAAGAAGAAGAAGTGGAGAAGGAGGAAGAGAGGAAGGGAGGGAAGATGAATCTAGCAAAGCATGATAAATAAATGTTAAAAAGATTAGATGGGCCGACATCGAGGGCCTGTTAGCCAAGGTATCTTGCTGAAAAATTAAAAAAAAATAAAACATACAGGAGGAGGAGGCGGAGGAGAGGAATGATGAAGGAAGAAGAAGATGAATCAAGGACAGAATGATAAATAAATAAAGGATCAGTTGGGCCGTCATCGACGGCCTGGTGGCAAAGGTATCTTGCTGGAAACAAAAAACAGACATAAAGAAGAGGTGTAAACATGGTAAAAGGGGGGAGGTGGAGGAGAAGGGGAGGAAGGCGATGGGGGAGAAAAGGATGAATCAAGGACAGAATGATTAATAAATAAAGGATTAGATGGGCCGTCATCGAGGGCCTGCACTGTTAAAACGCTGTGTAAAGAAACGTTGTGTAAAAATAGGTGTTGAATCTTTTTATACAATTTTAGGTGTAGCGTGATGAGTTGTAGAAAGAAGGGGTTGTGTAAAAAATTGTGTAAAGCGGCCGTTGAAAGCGTTTTTGAAAAGTGTTAAAGTGTTCGTTTCGACCTCAAAATTACTACGTCAAAACCCCTTTTGTCCCACTACAAATCAAGTGAACCAAGATAGCGCAGTCGGTATAGTATGAGGCTTATAAACCAAAGACCTTGCCGCTTTACGTCTTTTTTGTATTTGCTATTTCAACAACAGGGTTTATTCTAAACAACAGTTGTTGAAAAATTAAAACAACAGTTGTGTAAACTTTAAACAAGTAGGGTTGTTAAATGTGTTCAACAACAGTTGGATGGTTCATAGGTAAAACAGCGGTTGTTGAAAAATTTCAAAAAGTTGTTGAACTTGTTTACACAGCGTTTTAACAGTGTGTTAGCCAAGGTCTCTGGCTGAAAAATAGAAAACATACAAGAGGAGGAGGAGGCGGAGGAGAGGAATGATGAAGGAAGAAGAAGATAAATCAAGGACAGAATGATAAATAATTAATGGATGGATGGATGGCAACTACTGTTTAGTTATACAGGATTTAGACACGAACACCGGCCATTGTGTTTAATATTCCCATGTACATGTAGCTGCACTCTTGAAAATCAAATTCCCGAAATATATTATTTGTGTATATCATATTATTAGGTCTTTCGAAACTATTTTCTTTCATTCATATTCGTTTCTGTCGCCTTCAAGTGTAACTAATTTCATTATGTATGTTTGTTTGTTTTTATTAATGATCGATGTATGCATTTAGGAAGGAAATACTCTGTATAATCAAAATTACACTTAATGATGTGAAGTTTATTGGATTATGTAAACATTCAATGATTTGTAGTTACTTATTTTATCCATTTACCCTATACGAATTAAGAGACACTTTATTGTACGTATTATGTTTATATTGCCTTCATAAGTATTTTTTCCGGAGTGTGTAACTCGCTAATCATGCTAATTATGTTGTAATTCAATGGCCGTTCAGTAGACTTTCGTGATCTTAGTTACTTAATGTTCAATCAACGTTGTTACACAAATGAATGCATCCAAATTTGTCTCAGTGCTCTTGTCTCAATTTACATATCTTGATTAATCTACTTTCTGCAATACTCTAAAACCTAAGAATATTTAACTCTGTGTTCTTATAAACAAGGATTATACTTTGCGCATCGATTTTGTTTGTAAAATATTTTGTTT
>JBAMJV010008770.1:0-99336 GCA_037951105.1 Echinarachnius parma
CATGTCTAAGGATTTTTTTTTCGCCGGCGTCGCATGTTCGCTGTGTATTTCCCGCAAATTTTCTTTTAGCGAGCGTAGAGAGCTTGAAAATGTATGCAATTTCGCATCGGCAAATCCCAAAATCCCGGATAAAAGAGAGGACATTTTAAAAAGGGACCCATGTCTAAGGATTTTTTTTATGAAAAGGGGACCCATGTCTAAGGATCTTTCTTGAAAAAGTCACCGTTCCCAGCGGCACATCCCCGTATACCCAATATACGTGAGTACACCCCCCCCCCCCCCCCCCCCCCCGGATCCCCCCTCTTCACGCACAGACCATTATAAATACAACACTGTGCTAATGAATTTGAAGGAACTATCGCTGAAACCATTCCTGCGAATCCACGACAATATATAGCTAACAAAGCAGACAAACATTCCTTCCGTCAAAAACGGTGGGGTGAATTTATTTCCCCCGACTTCACTCCAAGGAGAACAAAAGAAATTGCGCTCTCGGTGAGGCCACGCATGATGAGAAAACATGAATCGTTCGTGAATTCGTGAATTGGGAGCTCAGCGTTCAGAACTACGTTGTTACGTAATATTCTTTTGTGTCGGATGAGTTACTTTACGAATAATTCAACTGACCGACCCCCTGTCTCTCTTTGTACAGGGAAGTTCCGCCCCTTCATTCATGATTTAGAGTTTGTCAATATATATATACCTATAGTTAAGAGTAATTTATATAGATCGCGTGGTTGACATACGAATCAAGTCATCAGGTCAAGAAAAATGAACGGGATATTACGTTATTGAAAGGAGCATTTTTATGTGAACTGACACAACTCTAGATTTAATAAGATTGCAAGCATCAACGCTATTAAAATATGTACGGACAAATGTAGCTCGAAAAGAAAACTTTCGGAGAATTTTGGGGTAAGTAAAATCTATTTCGTTTGAAAGGGTGGTCAGAAGTTTACAAATACAAAAACCTAGTGCATAAGCAACGGTTCTATTTGTAACTGTAGTTCCAGTTGTTGGAAATAAGCATTAAGTTGTAAATGACAATAGGAAACAATAGAAGTATGTGAAAGTAACTACACAAATTGCATATTCGAAGTAGTGGATATAGTTTGGTTATAATTTCACTATTTTCATATCTGTAATATTGATCGTTATCATAATTACCATTATGATTATTATTAGCATTACTATTATCATTATAACAATCATATTATTAACATCATTATTATTATCGTTATTATCGTTATTGTTATTATAAACGTATTTTCATGAACATATTAGACAAACTCGGTACAATTAATGCAGCAAGTGCAAACTATAGCCTTATAATTATGTTTGCAGGGGTGCTTTGTTACCGTAAAACCGGGTTGACTATGGCCGCAGGCAGGGGCGTAGACAACGGGGGGGATGAGGGGGATGCATCCCCCCACCTCACAAGGTGGGGGGTGACGTGTACAATCATCCCCCCCCAGGTTTTAGGAAAATACATTTTTGTGTGTGTGTGTGTTTGAGTGGTGTAGGTGCGTGTGTTTGTGTGTATGAGTGGGATATAATGTATGAGCTAAGACTTGTTAATTCTAACATTCAAAATCTAATTTATACATCCAAGTTTTCGCTGCGCGCGCGAACAGATTATGTCAGTTTGTTATGTAACTTGTGTATGATCTGGGGTGAGTACCTTTTCTCTACCGGGCATGTAGTTCCCCTGTGCCTACATCGGCATTGCTCTGGCTGCTTGTGTGACGTTCACCAAATTGCACATTTCAAGTATATAAATGCAACATCTTAACCGTTATCCCCCTTCCAAAACCTCCCCATATGGCTCTGCCCCAGCCCTCGGTCGCTTCGCTCCATCGGCACTCATTCGTGGCTGTAGGCTATGTTGTTGGATAATAGATAATGTGGCATATGGTTTATGTTGGACCTGTGTTTGAAAATAAATATAATGTAATATGTTTGTGTGTTGGGGTACATATTTATTAGTGTGTTAATTATTTGTTTTCTTCGTGAAAAATATATTGACAATTTCGGGTCGATCAAGTCATATCATGCTTACACAGATGCAGTCAATCTTACTCCCAAATTTCCTATCTAGGTATGCACCAGATTGCACAATTAAAAGTCCAAAAATGCAAAAGCTCCCTACCGTGGGAGGGGGGACACCCCCTCCCACACCTCCCCCAAATCATAACACGCTTTCCTAGATACAGTCAATCTTACTCCCGATTTTCCTATCTAGGTTTGCACCAGATTGCACAGTTTCAAGTCCAAAAATGCAAAAGCTCCTTACCGTGGGGGGGGGGGGGGGGGGGACACCCCCCTCCAACACCCTCCCCCAAATCATAACACACTTTCCCAGATTTCCTATCTAGGTATGCACCAGATTGCACAATTTAAAGTCCAAAAATGCAAAAGCTCCCTACCGTGGGAGGGGGGACACCCCCTCCCACACCCTCCCCCAAATCATAACACGCTTTCCTAGATATAGTCAATCTTACTACCGAATTTCCTTTCTAGGTTTGCACCAGATTGCACAGTTTCAAGTCCAAAAATGCAAAAGCTCCTTACCGTGGGAGGGGGGACACCCCCCTCCAACACCCTCCCCCAAATCATATAACACGCTTTCCCAGATTTCCTATCTAGGTATGCACCAGATTGCACAATTTCAAGTCCAAAAATGCAAAAGCTCCCTACGGTGGGAGGGGTGACACCCCCTCCCCCCACTCAGTCTCACTCTCACCCGGCTCAAATTGGCAACCCTGTGAGTGTGGTTGGGCATGAGCCCCTGCACAAAAAAAAATCGTGAGCCCCCTTAGGTCTTTGCCCAATTTTGCCCCAATTCCCTCGGTCGCGAAACATTTTGGCAGGTGGTCTCGGCCGGGGAAAATTTTCATCCCCCCCAGGTGTAAGAACCTGTCTACGCCACTGGCCGCAGGGATTACTCTGGCCACTTTTTGAGAAGGGTGTATTTTCATCAAGCCTCACTTTTTGGAACACAATTAGTATTGTTTTAGATATACTCTTATAGGGTAGTGTACAAAATCATATTTTTTTTCTCGAAAAAATGAGGCTTGATGAAAATACATCCTTCTCAAAAAGTGGCCAAAGTCACCCCGGCGGCCAAGGTCACCTCGGTTTACAGTACTTTGTGTGCTTCCACAATGTTAGGTTGTGTAACTAAATTAGATTTTTGTTGTTGTTGTTGTTATTTTATGGCAATCAGTCAAACTTGACTATTTTGCCAATTCTCTTTAATTTTTGTTTGTCTATTCTTCTTTATTTGTTTTCTTCAAAGCTATACTTCATATTTAATCAAATTAAAACCATATGGCACCACTCTGAATATCGCGATATAATTATATATATATATGTTTTTTGTTTTGTTACAAAAGGCTATATCAAATTGATGAGTAATAGAAATTACGGTTAGCAATAATGTCCTTGATGGTATCAATGCCCAATAATAATCCCCGAATGTCGAATAATTATTGGGTGCGTTTAATTTGATTTTCTAACCCTAATCAGAGCTTTTAAACGTCTTTCATATACATAAAGTGCAGGTAGTGAACATATTATACTGAATTTCAAAACGCGGACTCTGCATGGGCTATACACGTCTATTCAAACGTATCCGTAGTATTATCTACTCATATAATCGAGGACAAGAAGCTCTTCATGCACATATTAAATGTATCGAGTAGTACAAAAGATTCGTATACTATATATAGGACTAAAACGATTAACTATTATACAGATTGTTGAATAAAACTCCTGTCACTTCTGATTACAAGTCGTTCAAAGAGTTTCGCATGGATACTCTTCATATTGAAGCACGGAAGCTAGCTGAATGTGTAATTTTTTGTTGGGTGTGGTCGTTACGTTTTGCATAATTGACACTCGATTGTGCGTAATTAATCATCTATTTAAAAAGGAGATTGCAGATGTTGGTCCAAAAATCCTGCATGTACAACATTGAGAAGCTGTACACAAGTCATTAAAGTATGTGTGAAAATACAGAACTATATAGAATATAATGAACATGATAACCCAGATAACGATATTTGTTTTGCTGTGTTTGCTGACAAAGCTTGTGAAGTGAGTGTTGTGTTACGACTTTTACCCTAGATTTTGAGAGCTTGCCCCAAGTATTCAGTTGTAAGCATTGGCGGCTATCACTTGTGATTACAGTAAATGCAGTGCTATAGACTGAATTTTTATAGAGCAGTTGCAACCATGCTGGAATAATCATGAACCTACGAGTAATTGACAAAATAAAACAAATTTCCTTTTTGTCTCTCTTCCTAATTGCAGGTGATTCTAGCAAGGCAATGGCGAGGTGCTTTACGGGCAAGGTACCCTGGGTAATGCTGCTGGGTCCCATCATGGTGTACGTTGTTCTCCATCTACATTGCGTCTCCAAACCGGACCAAGAACGCCGGAACGTCCGGGAGAAACTGTCCCACGTGAACCCGTCTTCTCAGCACACAATCAAACAACACATACCGGACACCATGCACGATAGGTCAGACACTAATGACCATGACAGTCTGGGATCCGCTAAGATATCAGCGTCCGGTAAGACAGCATCGGACGTTGTAACGCAGAGGATGGTGCGGATGAACATGGTTGAAGGAGCCGATGTTGGGGCCAAACGGAAGACTGAAAGCATCATTGGTGGTCGTACGATAGGAGGAAAACATAATGTTTATGACGATAGGACGTTAGAAACCGATGCGGTTGATACCGGTGCAGCCACCGATACGGAGGACGGGAGGATCACAGAATTGTTGAAACAATACGTGGATTCATTAGACAAATTTAAAATGGTTACGCAGAGTAACTCCAGCAAAGACATCGTCGATCAAGACATCTTCGATCAAGGCAACAAATTAAAAAGTGCTTCCACTCGGGATGAAATACACATGGATACTATGATAAATCCAAGGAGATTGCAAGATGTTTCAAACAGTGGGAATTTAAGTGATGCTGTACGTGACAACTCATTGGGTGGCTTGAACGTGAAGGAGTTTCCAGAGAATCTTGAGGAGGTTGATTTGCTCGATGACAAAGGGTTAAACGCAGATGTGGACAGAGCGCTGCCGGCTCTTGGTGTGAAGCGTTACGTGGATGAATCGGTCGATCCACACGAATACCGCTACATCCACAACCAACCGCACCATTGCGAGGATGACCGGGGACAACCAAGGAAAGTCTTCATGCTGTTTATGGTGGTCACCGCGCCGGCCAACTTCGAGCGGCGGGCCGTCATTCGGGAGACGTATGGAAGCGAGTCGGAGTGGCCCAGCCTTAAGAAGGGTGTATTCACCACGGTGTTCCTGCTGGGCGCGACGGCCAATGCCACCCTTCAGACCCTAATCGATCACGAGGCGAGCGTCAACCGAGACGTTCTACAGGAGAACTTCGTCGACAGCTACGCCAACCTGTCGCGGAAGACGGTGATGGGGCTGAAGTGGGCGACGAACTACTGCCGTCACGCCCTCTACGTCATGAAGATCGACGACGATTCGATGCTGAACCAGGGACGTTTGCTGTGGATCTTCAAAGGCGCAACCAACGCCAACTGGACAGCGGGCGAAGCGCTCTACAACTCGCCGGTACTCCGCAACACGGGCAACAAGTACTTCATCTCGCAGGAATACTACCCATCGCCCACCTACCCTCCTTACCTCAATGGTCCCGGCTACATTTTGACTTCGGACCTAGCGGAAGCGAGCTATAGGGTTGCGCTGACCACGCCCCTGTTCCCCTGGGAGGACGTCTTCTTTGGGACGTGTCTCGCCAAGCTGGGAGTCCAGCCCACCCGTCACAAGTTCTTCCTTTGGATATCTGATCCGGGCTTCTTTAACGCCAACAAGGAGTTTTCGATCATCAAGCGACTTCGCATGTTTGTCGTCGTGTCTAACATGTCGCCCCATCACTTGAGGCTCATGTGGCTAGCTTGCAAAGTCAAACTCGTCTCGTGAGCACGGGGAGCGTGGGGAGTTTATAATCCAATACTCACTGAACCCTATAGTGTGAATGTATTTTCCCTATGGGAATGACATATGAAGGTGGTAACGCTATTAGCGGTAGTCATAGAAATAAAATATCGCGTTCTCTTTGGTTCTGATTATTGATGAACTGATCATACTGCGTAGTATATTGCCGTCTCACCAAGAACAGTATTATAAAATCCTTTTTTTATTTGTTTTTATTATGGAATGCAATTATCCTACCTATTGAATGTAAGTGATGGTTATCATCCTGACTACTTTTTAGTGCAAAAGCATGTATTTTGGTAGATGTGTGTTTTTTATAATTATTTAAAAATAGTTATTTATGATATTCAAAAAATCACCTACTATACTTTCTGATTTTAATGATTTTTTTACAAATTGCAGGCAAATGTAAAAAAATAAAATACAAATATTTATATACAGTTTTAATCAATGATATACAATTTGTTTACAGCTTTACTGGTGCTAAACAAGTATTGTCAGGAACGATTCACATGCACTGATTTGAACATTATAATTTGTTAAATAAACTTTGCATTATCTCGGGAAAAGTTGGATCAGGCATATAAGCTTTTGACAATCATGTTATCACAGATTCGTCGGTTAGCGGATTTTGTCAGCTTAGCGACAAAAACTTACAAACAATTATCTAACTGGAACAAATTACCCGAAACTTGCTTGCCTGTATATACAGGCAAGCAATCTTTATTTTTCAATTCCTGCGTCTGGATTGTGGACATTTACTACATGACTTGGCGACTTTTTTTTAAAGTTATAAATTATTTCGTTGAATTATATGATTAAGTTGTTGTGTACATAATGGTGCTACTATTTATTTAAGTAAATTGAAGTATTTTAGATCGCTAGTTTTAACTCATTTCTGTAATAAATAGCGTTATTGAAAACAAAATTGTGTAATTTCCATCTTAAAGTGTTTGTAGCATTATGTATTTTAACATTTTGGAGAATTATAGTGTAGATATATTAATTGTGTCATTTCAAATTTCAATCATTATTTAAGGTTTCGTTATCCATAAAAACATACATTCCAATGCATCAGTATTTTACATTATTGTATTTTCATGATATTTTTTTTATTTTGTGAAAGAAAAGTTGCCCTTTAAAAAAAAAAAGTGCACTACATTTTGCCTGTCGGCATATGACATCAGAAAAAGTTTTAAAATTTCTTATCAGGATATGTGATCATTTTACTCTGTCTGTATTCTCAGTTACGCGATATGGATCACTTTATTGTAAACGTAACACAATATTATGAATAAATCTGTATGTATGTATTTATTCATGGTTTTATTTAGTGATATTTTATAATATGGATACCGTATGTATGTATTTATTCATGGTTTTATATAGTGATATTTTATAATTTGGATACCGAAATATCAAAGATTAAAGGGATCTAGTAACATTGTTAGCATGTGCAGCAATTATGAATGATTGGTATAATGAGTACTTTTGTGATCTGATATGTCCCCCGAGTATTGTGTAAAAATGTCATATTAAGTGGATATTATATTATAACAAGCAAAGTGATATTTGCTAACTCGTTGCACTGACTTTGTAATATTATCACTGTAAAGCGCATAGAGATGATTATCAATCATATTAGGCGCTATGTAAATCGAGTATATTATTATTATTATTATTACACAGTCATGACATTTATGACTAGCCAGTGGATAGTTAAACATCGGAACACTTCAATCGTAAATATCTTTCAAACAAAATGGAAATTCGAAAAACAAAACATGTTCCATGTTTCTATCGGTAAAAACTAATACAAATACAACAAGATATGAGAGACACCTAGATTCTAATCAAGTTTTGAGGATTTGGAAAAATGTTACTAGATCCCTTTCATTGCGTATTTGTTGAAAATTTGAATTTTGAAGTCGTTGTTCCCATTTCTATCCGCAATCTTGTATCTTGTGTACCGATCAAGTTATTTCGAACATAGCCAATAAGTACAATTTAGTAGATGCACATGTTAATGTATATGAAACATTAGTCCATCCATTTTGTGTGGATGTATAGGAGACTAGGAGTTCTGAATTATTTTGTAACATTCAAATATGTGTCTTCAGGGAGTATTTTATTACTGATCATCCGTGTTCACATTTTAGCACGTTTTTAGCAGCGTATTGTACATGTTGTATATGCCGATTTGTTTCGTTGATTTGTATTATGTTTTGTATGTGTAGTTATGGTGGTCATTTTCGTTCTATGAAAACACACCATCCATTAAGTATTTATTATCGAAGTTAAGCATGGCATTAAACCCAAATACAATATAAATGTGTCGTTAGTTATCGTACATAAAGCTAATTTATTATGTTTAATTTAATGTACGTGTTGTTGATAATCATTTGGATGACCATGAATGATGATGGTGATGATGATGATGATGGTGATGATGATGATGATGATGATGATGATGATGATGATGATGATGATGATGATTGATGATTGTGATAGAGATGATGATGATGATGATAACGATGATGACTACGATGATGTTAAAAATGATAAAGATGATGACGATAATGTTGCCTTTGTCAATATTTTGTCGTAATTCGGTTAAAGTTTTGTACGATACACACGGCCATAACTAATTCATACATACTGACAAAGATTTCCTTTCCTATCAAATTAAACACAAACACAAACACACATTTTTTTTTAGAGTGATTGTATTCCTGCATTATAACAATATATCATACAATTGAAGATAAACAATACATTTCCAATGTTAATTTCTTGTTAATAAACAGAAACAAACTAATTATAAATTTAAATGAAATTTAAATACAATTAACTAACTTACAGACATCAATTATTTAAAAATCAACTGTATATCCGTTTTACTCCGTAAAATATAAGTAATGGAGGTTTATAAGAAAGATAAAAGAAACTAAGCCTTGCTAATACCTAGCGTCTCCTATAAAGCCCCCTTCCCCCCTTCCCCACCAAGCCCAAGAATACCCCAGTCATCACCCAAGCACTAATCACAACTAATCACACACACACACACACACACACACACACACACGCACACACGCACACGCACACGCACACACACACACACACACACACACACACACGCACACACACACACACACACACACACACACACACACACACACACACACACACACAAACACCCACATACACACGCACACACACAAACACACTCACACACACCAACACACACCCAACTACACAAACGCAAAAACACACGTTCCATACAAGGAAACGGCTATGTAACTTCTCGAGGATATACTTTAAACTACCGTTCTTTTTTGCAATTGGGTGCCAATTCAACCCAGACTAAAAACCCCTTTTCAAGTGTTGGTTAGAAGAGGTACAGTACAACATCAACCAAAATCCGAACGAAATAGGGAATTAGCGGACAAAAGACTGGTTCTGTAAAATACGGGCCAACTATCAGTGGACCATGTCAAACTGAATGGAATAGCAAGCCTATATCTATAAACTGGGAAATCCGACAATTACGTGAATTGAAAGTGTGTGAATCATGGCGGAAGCGGTATTAAGGGGAGGGCCAACATCGAAAAAGTGGCTTCCTTATTCAGACTTAGGTTGCCAGATCTCCAGGACAGGCTTAAACCAATTTTATTTGCACGTATTTTAAATGAGACAAATTAATTCAGAGGTCTACCTCAAACAATTTGTTGCGAACACCTCCAAATCCAAGATGGCGTCCAAAGAAGTAGCCGTTTTGACTTGCTATAATCTGATACCAAACACAATGGGTTTCAGGATATGTAACACGGTAATTTTTAGCACCAAACTCAAATTTTAGGCCTTTTTTCCCAAAAATATGAAATTATTGATTTACATAATTCAGCATATATCAATAATTGCACTAGGAGTTGAATTAATACTTTTCAGAAAACTGTCCAGTTATATCAGCAATACTCTGGGAAAATTTCAAGTGTTTACCGTATATGAACAAAAGGTTATAATAACTGGAATTCACCATTTGGAATTCACCATTTGATATCGACAAATACAGCAAATTTGTACGATTTCGAACACTATACAGGGTGCCCCAATAAATGTAATTCTTGTTTACGGACTTTATTCAAGAAATGCTCCTAAATAATGACATATTGTTTATACCCGTTTTTAGCAAAACCTTCAGTTTTCTTCTTTTATGTCATAAATATGCCGCCATCGGTTTGCAATACACGAAAATAGAGTATCGGAAATTTCACTGCAATAATAAATCCATCATGCAAAGTGCACTATTTAGTGCAATATTCGAATGGGAGGCGCTCGTCCTTTACAGTTGGATCGACCATATTATCTGGATAATTATGTTTATAACATGATTATTATTCGGAACACCACAGTTAGCTAGACTTTTTCAGGGTTCGATGAAAACTTTGAATAGGCTATTAGGTTTATCGTAGAATAACTTTTTGTACCACCGTGTACATTTGTAACCATAGTAATAACAACAATAGAAATACAATAAATCATATATCTGGCTACTACAAGCCGCATTATGCACACTAATTTTCGCGTGAACATGTAGGAAAACAAATCACATGTGAAATAACACCCTTAACCTGCTATTTTTAAGTTTTTTAAAATAAATATTTGTTGATTTGGTATATTTTTGTCCATAATCGGCTGTTGTTACCATGGTTACACGAGTACAGTGTAGTGCACAAAAACTAAACATTCGACTTGCTGAGGCTTTTCGGTGTTGTACATAATTATTAGTTTAGCAATTGAGTTTGTTTTGTTTGAATACTGAGTCAGACAATTTGTATATACCTTTATGGTCTCCAGGTACATGAAATAAGATATGAAGGGCATGAATGGTGCATACCTTGCGATCAAGATGGTGTTCGAATCTAGATACGCTCTGCACATATTACAGTATGTCCCGCATATTGTGTACTTCAGTAAGATACTTATTCAATATAATGAACATGATCTTGACAATGTTTTAAACACATCATGGACACCCAGTATGATTCGAATTCGCAATATGCATGGCATGCGCGTCAGTATGCAGCTGACTGGAATGCTCCATGTGGAGTGGAATTAAGTACATATTTAGCGCTTGATTTATGATAAATGCAGTTAAACAAATACAAGACAGACACGACATCTACACGGACTACATACTGATGGTGGAATATTCATCATATTACAAGAATTTTTTAAATTTTAATTTGTTCATAACTGGAATCGAAGGTGTCCCGAGATTGACGCAATCATTTCCAAATACAAATCCTATAATTAAGATTACACATTTTTGAGACATCCTGTATAGCATGAGAATTCATGCAAAACTACCCGTTTTGTCGATATCAAATGCTGACTTCCAAGAACTATAACTTTTTGTTCAGATATGGTACATACTTGAAATTTTTAGAGAGTATTGTTGATATAATTAGACAGTTTTCTGAAAAGTATTAATTCAACTGCTAATACAAGAATTGATTTATGCGTAATTATGAAAATCTATAATTTCATATTTTTGGGGAAAAATGCCTAAAATTTGAGTTTGGGCTAAAAATGACCGTGTTATATATCCTGAACTCCACGGTGTTTGGTATCAGATTATAGGACATGTTATTGTCTTTAATATGACTGCAGAATAATGTTGCTATGAGGTGTCGTTTGGGAAATCTCGCCAATTATCTATAGCAATACAAAACGGCTGCTTTTTTGGACGCCATCTTGGATTTGGAGGTGTTCGCAACAAATTGTTTGAGGTAGACTTCTGAATTATGTTGTCTCATTAAAAATACTTGCAATTAAAATCGGTTTAAACTTGTTGTGGAGATCTGGCAACCTAAAGTCACTTTTTTCGATAGCCCTCCTCTTGCCTTTCAATGTGAATGGTACATATTCGATTCAATACCTAGCATGTTTGTCGTACAGCAAGATATTTGTGTCCTCATTTGCTACTTCAATTATTTTACACACAATTCAATTGTCATAACTTTTTTATTTCTTGACCAACATGATTTGAATTCTGTTCATCAATACGTCGTGTAAAAATACGTCGTGTAACGACGCGCCTGCCTGATTGTCATTGAATGATTGAACCATAACAGAGGGCGTTCTTTCGGAATCAGAATAGGCCTTCATTTAGTTTGTAATCAGTAACTGGGCAAATGGCAGATTATGGGTGGACGGAATCTCACTAGATTAGATCAATGAATGTAATTGTGGCACACACAATGTGCACCTCTTCCTCATTATACACCTCGTGTCAATGGGCGCTCAAATATATTTTTAAGCAGAAAATCGACGTTTTGGAAAAACCCGCCTTTTTAGTGTATCTCAATGTAAGTTGAATAAGGACATCTTCAGAAGAAGATTCTGCTAGGATCGGAAATTTAGGCCCTATATTGACTCTCAATGATAACATGGTGCTTATATAGCGCATTATACGATGTCTCAAATGCGCTTTACGTCACAACTATTCAACTAATTATATTCATATTTACATTGAATATACAACCACACTAGTTAGTCATTAAAGGTAACCTTGAGTATTGGTAATTTCCAAAGTGCCCCCCAAACGGATTTGGTTGATTTCAATTCCATATGAAAAGATCATCGAAAAAAACATGGGAAATAATAATAATTCCCATTCAAATGCTCTAATTGTTGTGAAATTTTCTTTCAAAATTTGTATAAAAGTGATTGACGTCCGGGTATCACTTTTTAGAGAACGCTAGCGCGAGGCGCAAGCGTTCTAGGTCCTCTTAATACGGGACTGAAAATTAATATATCTATACATCTACTCATACAATTATCGAATGGATATGAGTAGATGTATAGTTGTAATAGTTGTATAGTTGCACAGTTGCATAGTTGTATAGTTGTATAGTTGTATAGTTTCGTGTGTTGTGATTGGTTAAAACTATACATCCATTCGATATTATCTGAGTAGATGTATAGTTGCATAGTTGCACAGTTGCATAGCTGTATAGTTTCCTGTATTGTGATTGGTTAAAATGTACAACCACACGAGTTTCAGCATGCATGTATAGTTGTGCGTAATAATGACACCTAGGCCCGCTCGCTTCAAACATGCATCTATCCACGCAAAATTCGATGGATGTATAGTTGCATAGTTGCATAGTTGCACAGTTGTATAGTTGTATAGTTTTGTGTGCTCTGATTGGTAAAAACCTTACATCTATCTTACCGACGAAAAGGGGGGGGGGGGGAGGTGCGGTTTGTACACGGAGATAGGAAAAATTGCATGACAAAAAAAAATATCTTGATTTTTAGATGGTCATATATGGTATAATTCAATTTACTGAAGTCTCTGAAGCACATAAAGGAAATTATGAGCCCCTTCCCCGATCAATCCGTAAGATTTGTTGAGTAATTGAGTTTACCAGAAAATACAACACGGAACACTATACATGGGACTGTAATAAATTCTAGCAGAAAAACGAAGACAAAACAACAAAAATTAATTAAAACGGAGATTTAAAAAAACTGTACCTTGATATGTTATTCCTTCTTACAAGTTCAGATTTGGTTAAATCTACCTTGAAAATTGTTTTCAAGGGTTGAAAATTGTTTTTGGAGATGAAAAATTGCGATCGTATTAAACTTGCAAGTGCTGGTACTCGTTGTAATACACGTTCATAATCAATAGTTCCTATAATCCTATAAAGTCTCGAGTCCACTTATAACACTCTTAACAAATGGTCTTTGCTGCGAAACAAATTGACGATGGATTCCTTCCCCCCCCCCCCCCCCCCCGAGAGGACTTTCTATCAACTGCATTGGTCTCCAAAAAAATTGCAGGCGGTCTCGGCGGGGGAAAAAATTTGCGACGGACACCCCCCCCCCCCCCCCCCCCCCTCCCCGTGAAAAATCCTGGCTACGTGCCTGCACTCTCTCCACTCCCTGGGGAGCATATTCCAGCAGTTGCTACTTTTATAGTGCACTCATACTTTACACACCCTCATTTATTCCACTTTTCAGACAAGTTTACATGAATAGCTTTCCCCGATAATTCTACAATTCATTCAATACCTACTTTTTGTGTGCATTTAGGAAGAAAACAGACCTGATTCTATGAAAGCTAGGTCTTGATTCGACCATGGCATCAAAGGGTTTCAAACATAGTGAACTCATCAATGCCTGTTCAGCAAATATACTTCGCACAAAAAGTTCCGCAATCGAGGTTTGCGCATTACTAACTTTTCTATTAGGTTATTACCATTCATAAATTTGGTATCATTAAAAAGCGTTAATTCTCCCCTTCACATTGATATAAAAGCAGTGGCGGATCTACGGGGGGGGGGGGGGGGGTTAGGGGTTTAACCCCCCCTCCCCCTTGGGCTGCCAAGTGAAAATATGATGTAGAAAACATCACACGGGGGTTCAAAATAGCAAAAAAAAAATCGCCGCTTCGCGGCTCGTGGAGAATGCTCTGCATCGTCATTGGGTCAAACCCCCCCTTACCAAAAAGCTAGATCCGCAACTGAAAAATGAAATGTTGCAAAATGCACTGATTTTGTCAACAGTGTGCCTTCCTTTTGTTTGAAGATTAAAACGTGGCTTTAATGCATGACCACCTCACCCCCATTCAAGCCAAGGAAGGCACACTGTTGACACAATCAGTGCATTTTGCAACATTTCACTTTTGACTTTGCCCTACATTTGGATGAAATGCACATTCGATGATAAAAGATTCATAGCAAATGTTACATCGATTGCGGAATGTGGCACTGTGAATTATTGACTAATAATAATAATGATTTGTAAGATTTGTAAGATTTTATTTACTCTATCGACCCCTTCCGGGGTATGAGAGTACAAACTTTTCTTTTTTTTTAACAATATACAACAATTCAAAAACAAAACATGCAACAACAATGTAACATAAACATATCTACAAATTCAGCCTTTCTGGGCAATTTACCCTTCTGCCACTTCGTGTCAATATTGGTGCTCTATTTCTCATATCAATTAACGAGACAATCCTCATCAGAATATATTTTCAAGCTAAATTTTAACATAATAACTCTAACAAAATATGCTAACTTCTTTAACTGGCAAGTATTAAGCGTATTAAAAAGTGATTTCATATACAAAGCACACGGAGTACAATCATACAGTTTCTTTGGTAAATACATTTGTCTTTCATTATTAAAAAATGGACAAATAAAAAGATAGTGATATCACCAATGCCTTTTAAGGAGCATAAAGAACATTGCATTTCATCTACTACAGTGACATCAAATCTACTCTTGTTAACCGGAAGATTGTGTGTTCTACATCTAAATTTACACAAGGAAATTAAATCTTTTTGAGGCAATACATTCAAATAATGTTCATAATTGAGACTAATTTTAAATATTCTATAATTAGTACAAATACGGTTTGACCAAGTAGTAGATTGCCACTCCTGAGCAAAAATATCTCTTAATCTACATTTTAAAGACGACACAACCCAATCAATACTATGACCTTCACCTCGAGTAAGCCAAATGTTCCCTAACCCTGACTTATCAAGTAGATTCTTAATAAATACCAACCACTGTGATTTGTATCCTAATAAGTTCTGCTCATCAAATAACATGTACAAAATCATCCTATATAAAATGTATGAGTATTTAGTCTGTTTTCCTTTAACTAATCTCAACCAAAATCCAATCATTCTACATTTAATATAATTCAAAATCACAGTCCGACCAGTTTCACCATACACCATGCAGTCTGGTGTACAATTATTAACACGCAATATCATTCTTAAGAATTTCCTATGAAAGACTTCTATCTTATCAATACATTCAAAGCCCCAAATCTCACAGCCATACAATAAAACTGGCAATACCAAATGATCAAACAAATGGCACTGTGTTTCAATGGATAACTGTAATTTTTTGGCTCTAATTAACATACTAAACATTGCTTTCCTTGCCTGACTAAGTTGTTTTAAAATTGCCTTCTTAAAGGTACCATTATAATTAAAGATAACTCCCAAATAAACATAGTCATCCACAACTTCAATTCTTTCTCCAGCAAGACTAAACTCTGGAAATCTTTTAACTTTGCCACGAGAGAAAATTATAACTTTAGTCTTACTAACATTAACTGTTAAATGCCACAAACCACAATAATCATTCAATGCATCAAGGGCTTTTTGTAAGTCATTTGGAGTTTCTGCCATTATTATTGTATCATGATAATAATACCACGATCCAATTAACTTAAAGGTCAAATCAATACGGCATCCACATCGATTTAAATATAACATTAATCAAAGTGGCCACTCATTTTTTATGGTCTGCGTACATGTATATTTTCATTATGATACAACTATTGCTTGCATGTAGGCATCAGGCGCGCCGATTCCATCCGAAAACACAGTGCATTGGGGGGGCAGAGCATTGTTCTCAAACAATGCTCGCCCCCCCCCCCCCCCCCCCCCCCCCCCCGGATGGAATCGGCGCCGCTGGTAGGCATGACTACATGGTCAACTCATTGGTGACCGTGGGCTGTCAATGACCTTTATTAACGTTGTCTAAATCTATGTCACTTACATCACTTGAATCTATGGTGCTTCCATGTTCGGTTGTTTTCATCTCATATACAAGCCTGATTTTGTATTTTTTTTAAATAATGCTCTCTCCGTTTTCGAGATACTGTATTCAAACATAAAATAAACTGACCCGAAATTAATTGGTTACTTGAAATGAGCAAGGAAAAATGAGCATCGCATGGAATAAAACCCGAGACCTTCGGATTGTATGAAATACAAAAATATTACTTTCTATAATTATATAGTACATATTGTGTAAATCAGCTAACCCTCCATGAAAACATGCCGGTTAGACTAAAGATGGTCTTGGTATCTGTTCTCACGCTTTTTAGTGGATCCCTCCATTTTCACTTGAAATTTAAACATACAACAACATTTATTTCCTTTCTGATACCGCTGATAAATTATGACATGATTATTTCAAAATTTCATTGTAACTTAATAATAATATAAACGTAAATTTGTATTGGCAATGTAAAATAACATGCACTTGTTTATAATTTGAACTTGTACAGTATATCTTATAAAATGTTGTTGTGGCTTACTCATTGTAAATATATGTATTTTCTTGTTGAAAATGTAATAAAATTGAACCTTGAACCTTGAACGTGAAGTACGCCCATTTAATTTCATGATTTCCAAAAACAAATCGATCTAAGCACTAAAGCAGTGCTTCTCAACCAGTGGTCCGCGGCCCACTGGTGGGCCGTGGACCTCTTCCAAGTGGGCCGCGAGGTCGGCCAAAATGAAATTTTTAAAAATAGATTAAAAAAGAAAATAAGATGTGTCTTATTTTAAATGACCACAGCTGAAATTTAGCTATATTATAATACATGTTACCACGATTAGACCTTCTTATTTCCCACAAGCAAGCTCAAGTGTCCCATTGAAGGTATGTAGACAATTTTCGGCATTGCAACTGACATATAGATACCACACAGTTTTCTATTTTCTTCTGTTTTATTGTAATTTTGTCATTTTTTCCAAATATGTTTTTGTAAGGTGGGCCTCGAACAAATTTGTAGGAGCCAAAGTGGGCCTCGAACAAATTTGTAGGGGCCAAAGTGGGCCTCGGGTTAAAAAAGGTTGAGAAGCGCTGATCTAAACCTTCCTTATACGGATAATAATTATGTATCGATATGTATCGATAACGTCTGATATTGGAATTCCCATACCAACCGTGAGATAGTTGATACAAACAGTGTCATGCCTAAGGGAGGGGGGGGGGGGGGCAAAAACAATACACAAATAATACGGGTTAGCTCCCAATAAGTCATACCACGCTACGCAACAGGAAACAAACCTTGTGTATTGGCCTCTCAAAAGGCCGTCAAATGCAGTCATTCGAAGTGTAGAACCAATTTAAAATGTATCATTAATTACAAATGTAACTGTCTATAGGTCAGCAAAAAAATACACGGGGGCGGCGGGCGAATTCGCCCCCGAAAAAAAAAAATTCGCCCCGATTTTTTTTGGGGGGATTTTCGGGATTTTTTCTGAGATTTGTCTGCTTGGATTGTGATCAAATGCTTATAAAATGATCACTTACAGTATTATAGCTTATTAGTAGCCCCTGAAATTCGAAAAAAAAAAGCCCGGAAATTTGTAGCCCCCGAAAGTTGGAAAAGTAGCCCCCGAAAATGGAGCCCCCGAAATAAAAAATATTATTTTTCGCTGCTATAGGTTTTCTCGGCCAATTTCATAAGCTTCTCATTCGTTTTGATAAGCGTGTCATTAAATTTCGCAGAATTGAGCTAAATGCTTGCAATTGTGGTTCAAAATTGCATTTTGTACATACGATTTAGCTCTTCGGTCAAGTGAATTACCACTTTTAGCATGCAATTTAAAAAACACGTTATTTGCATTCAATTTCGCCAACGGATTTTACGGAAGGCGGTATTACGTTATCACAAAATTTCTCGCTTTATATTGAACGACAATTTTACGAAATACAAACACGTTTTAAATTGAATGCAAACAAAATGTTTTCGAATGATCGTTACAATGAATTCGAATGCTAAAAAACGCATTTGAACAAAAATCGGCGAAATTGAATGCACACAAAACGAATTTGATTTGAATTTTTTTGATTTGAATTTATTTCCATATTTCACAAATAAATGTTGAACAAGTAATGATACAAACAAACAATACATTCATAAACGAAATACAATTAAATAAATAAATTGTAGACTAATATACAATAAAATATTACATAATCAACAATTTGTTTGTAATTAACATAACGTGAAATATGGGGGAACCAAAAAGAAGCAATGCTTGTAAAAACATTTGGTTCCCAGGGGTAAGTGTGTATAATCAATATTTAATCAAACAAAATGTAATGAAATAAAACGAACAAAGAAAGACAAAACAAACAAAAAAGAATAAAAGAAAAAAGATGACAAGGTGCCATGCCAAACAACAATTTTTTTTTTTTTTTAGACCACTATAGAAAGAAATATTACAAGGGTATTACAATCGATCCAACCGAATAAGAATACAACAATAGAAACTTACTTATGAAAGAACAACTAAACAGTAATTATTTCGAGCACTTAAGCAATAACAATAATTTTAATTTACGTTTAAATACACGGAGAGAGGGGCTTGTAGTAATTTCGTTTGGAAGATCATTCCAGAATTTTGGACCAGAAAATAAAAAAAAATTTTGGGCAAATAGTGTACGCGTTCGTGGCAAATGAAAGGAACCACTCTGCCGAGTGGGGTAAGTATGAAAATAATTATTCTTTTTAAATATTATCATAAAACTTTCAGGAAGTTCGTTATTGGACAATTTATACATAAATATCCCAATATTATAAAAAAAATATAAGTCAGTTAATTTTAATACTCTATTTGAATAAAATAATTCTGTTGTGTGGGCATAGAAACCTGTTTTATTAACAATTCTACTGGCTCGCTTTTGTATTTTAACTAGTTTATCAAGTAAAAATAATGAACTATTGCCCCATGATAAAATTCCATAATATATGTATGATAATATCAATGTTCCAAAGAGGGTATGTAAAACAGTAGTAGGAAAAAAAACTCCTTAACCTATATAAAATTCCAGTATTTCTAGAAATTAAATTACTTAAATAATTAATATGTGATTTCCAAGATAAATCACTATCGATATATAAGCCTAGGAACTTAATTGTATTCACTTGTTGTAAATGAATATTGTTTATTAAAATGTGTCCAGGGAGTGAATTTATCGTGTTACTAAAAACCATATATTGTGTTTTAACAATATTTAATGACAATTTATTTAAATGAATCCATTTCTGAACACATTTCATTTCATTATTAACTATATTCAATAAGGCCTCTGGATCACGATGTGAATAAAAAAAAGGTTAGAATCGTCCGCATAAAGTATAAAAGATAGTATTTGAGAAGCATTTGGAAAGTCATTCATGTATATAATAAAAAGAAGAGGGCTAAGGAGTGACCCCTGGGGTACTCCACAAGAGACAAATCTGTGACTTGACTCATGTCCATTCACAACAACAAATTGTTTTATATTTTCTAAATAACTCCTGAACCAGTCCAACGTGTGCCCACGTATTCCATAATGATTTAACTTATATAATAATATATTATGATCTATTGTGTCGAAGGCCTTGGATAGGTCCAAAAATATTCCAACTGTATGTAATTGATCATCAATAGCATTTGCAATCTTATTAATACATGAAAGCAACGCATGGGTTGTGGATTGTTTTTCTCTAAAACCAAATTATTTTTTTTTACTATCATTTAAAAATGTAAGCGTACGTGAATAAACCAGCCTTTCTAGAATTTTCGAGAGGGACGAAAGCAAAGAAATTGGCCGATAATTATTTAAGTCCTCGTGACTTCCTTTTTTAAATATAGGGATGACCTTAGCGATTTTCATTTTGTCTGGTACTTTACCATTTTCGAGAGATAAATTCAAAATGTGTGTGAGAGGAGAAGCAATTTCACGAACAATATTTTTTTAAAGAAAGTTTGTAATGCCGTCGTATCCAGAAGACTTTTTCGTATTTAAATTTATAATTATGTCAATAACCTCTTGTTCGTGAATCGGAGTAAAGAATAACGATGAGGAATTTGTATCATTTAAATAAGTATTAAACTCACCATCTGTTTGTGGAATATTATTAGCAAGGGTCGGCCCGATATTCACAAAATAATTATTAAACGCTTCTGAAATTCCATTTTTATCCTGTATCAATTCATCACCACTAACTACCTGAGAAATTGTATCATTGCGCTTTTGAGGATGTAGTACTTTATTTATTACTTTCCAGGTATTTTTAGCATCATTGCTATATATTTTAAATTGATTTCCCAAATAACTTGTCTTTGCAGCCTCTAAGACCTTAGTAAGTACATTATGATATTTTGTATATTTACTCTTATTACTAGAATAGGTTTTTTCCTATATTTATAATATAATTTATTTTTCTTATTAATAGATTTTAATAAAGAATGGCTTATCCAAGGGTGTCTAGGTATTTTATAATAATTTTTACGTGACGGTTTCTGAAGCGGAATGATAGTATCATAATTAGACGTAATTATATCAACGAAATTACTATAAGCATCATTAATGTCAATAGAGTTAAAGACCACAGACCAATCATCATTTAACAAGCTATTTCTTAATCTATTAAGATTATATTCAGATAAGTCCCGGAAGCCTAAAACATCATTTTTGGGTAAATTCGTTTTAATGTGGGGAATAATACTAAATATCGGAAAATGATCCGAGATATCTGAGACCAAAATACCAGATTTAAGGTGAGAATTATCATTAACAAATATATTATCTATTAGAGTATGAGATGTATCAGTTACACGCGTCGGTTTCCTTATGAGGGGAAGTAATGAATTAAAAAGCATTATATTTAAAAATTCATGACAATTGTTATTATCATTAAAATTCAATAAATCAAAATTGAAATCACCCATTATGAAACTTTTTGTATTAATTAAAGAAGGTGATATCAAAATATTCTGTATGATATTAAAGAAATTATTAATATTAGAATGAGGGGGTCTATATATTTCACCAATTATTATATTCTTATTACCCGCGGACTCTATTTCGATAAAAAATTGTTTCAATATCTACAGTCATATATTCAATTTCCTTTAGTACTTTATATTTAAGATTATTTGTAACATAAAATCCAACTCCACCTCCCCGTTTAGCAGTTCTATTATTAGTTATAAGAGAAAATCTATCAATACAAAACATGGAATCAGGGACATAATCCAAATATAGCCGATTCGAACTTAAGTTCATTTACAAGTCCAGAAAACTTATCAAAATTCTTGCTAAGACTTCTAATATTTAAGTGCATCAATAACAATTCATCTTTAACATTTGAACTCGAATTTGAAATTACCTGCTGTTCAGTAAAGTAAGCAGAAATATTATTATTTACAAAAGGGTCATTCGCATCACAATCAAAGTGGAGCTCTGGCAAATCGAGGTCGATTACCTCGAGAGGATTGATTACAATATCATTCATTAAACATTAATTATAGAACCTATTATGAGTATTAATGTGTGAATATGTCTTAAATTCGGGTGGATCAGATTGACGTCTAAGTGAGGAATAAAGAGAAAATTAACAATTAACAATTGGGCAAAAAAATATATAAAGAAAACATGGCACCTTGACAGAAATAAAATATAACACACAAAAAAGAAAAGAAAATAAGAAATCATTCAGAGAAGCAGACCATAAATGGTCTTCCGGCCTCCGCCACACCACTGAATGATGAGTGAGGAAGGTAGAAAATAAGTAAATTTGAAAATAAGAATGTCGAAGTAATAGCGAAGTATAATATTAATAATAGCATGTAAGTCATTGCATAATTTGCAAAATTTCATATACTAAATCAAATAAAAATTTCATAAACAGAGTGCATTACTTGGTAGCTTTAAACCAAATAATGTATAATATGTTTCATAATATATAACATTGTAAATGATCATAAACTTGTTTGAATGTTCGGTCATTAAATCAAATTCCATAATAATTTTTTTTCTTAATCGTCACATGCAGAGGGACTCAAGGACCAAAATAAATTGACACTGTATAATGATCGATACAATCAAATAAGAAAAAATACGTATTATAGATTATCATGAGATCCACACATGCATTACGTGTATAATATGTATGATGGCATGCAAACATTACAAGGCACACGAGCTAACCAGCAACCCTCACACGTTTGATATAAATTAGTATGTGTAAATATCGACATGGGTGGTGAGGGTGGGCAAGAGAGCTCGAGAAAAAAGAATGAAAAAAAAACCGAATGAATGCATCCCGTATTTATGTAAACATTATTAACCCTGACAGTGTCGGCTGTTGGGAAGGAGTAATAATAACACATAGTCCCAGCATTTGAATAAGCTTGACCACAATTAAAATTATTACAATGACATCAATTACAATGAAGCATGCGTAATTAAAAAGTAAAGATCGGGAAACATCTTCATACACAATACACAATACACAATACACAATACACAATGGAACCTCGTTACAAGAGTACTAATTGTCAACAAAGCACTCAGCGTGTGGCCAACTTACGAAATTGACCGAGAAATCCTCTGTATTATGAATGACACGAACTATTTGAATTCGCGAACATACATGTATAGTATATGAGAGAAAAAAATCTCATAAATATTTCAGAAATATAATTATATCGAATACAGCGAATAAAATTGTCATTTACTAACTCATTGGGTACTTTAAAGGGGTAGTACAGTTTTGGTAAGGCTGAACTTTAGTAACCAAACCTGGACAGTAACATTATAAACTAATAGTTATAACTCCACCATGCTCGAAAGGTATACAAAATTACAAACGACCAAATAAAAAGCCTGTTATCATTCAAAAAAGCCATTAAAACACAAGAGGGCGCTTTCTGAAAAGGCATTGGCTTCAACCATTTTTCATACAAAATAATGCATGTGATGTTCTATTGAAATAATGATTAAGTGGATAGATCATCAACAACAATTTAAACAACGCTTTTGAACATTTTTGAAAAGTGTAAGCATTTTTTTATTTCTTTAAAAAAAGCAGCTAATTATTTGGGCCCCAAATAATTATTAGTTCAAATATATCTATTAATATTTCAGACGTTTCTGGACCGATTTTGACCAAATAAAGTTGATTCTCCCATTAAAATTGCATGTTCTCTCAAATTCGACACTCAGTTTTTCATTATCTCACAAAAAATTGTGATGTGCAGCGCCCTCTCTACCAAAACTAAACTACCCCTTTAATGTGAAAACCCGGACATGCCATTAAGATTTGCCATTTTATTTTTTTAGGAATATTGTTTCCATCATGTTAGAAATATTAACATCCTTGTCATGTGAAGAAAAAACGAACATAGTATAGTTGGAAGGGCGATTCAGTGCTGCCAAAAACGTCTGTGGAACTTTCATGGCAAATAACACCAACAACAAAGAGTGGAAATGAAGACAAAGGAAATGTAAAGAACCCTGGCCGCGGAGAAGCGTTACATGTATCACAGCCATATTATATTTCCATGCCTTTATCATTTTCCCCGTTTTTTTTGGTATAAGGCCACTAGATCTTCACCGAAAACAGGGTCCTAGACTGCAATAACTCTAAATGTTATTTTGAAATTACATGTAACAGCTTCAACAGTTTTGCAGTTTGTTCACACACAAAAGAGTTAACCAGACATGCCAGTATACTTTTAAAAAAACAAAGATTCATATAGAGTAATTTGTTGATTTACAACGCAAACATTGCAAATCAATTGTATTTTCTATTCGCGGCATGCATCGAATATCTGCCAGACGTAGTCCTTGGATAATTCTGTAAAAATGGCGTTCTTTTCTGGGCACTTAGCTATTCTCTGCGCAATGCGTCTGGGAGTTCCCAAAAAGAGGAACTCCATATCGTGCCGTAGTTCGATATCCAGCTTGTGTAGACACATGCCGACGAAGACGTCTTCCCAGGGGAAGAGCGGAAGCGCGACGGCGGTATGGTAGACCGACTCGACGATGTCGGCCGACAAAATATAACCGGCACCGCATATGTATGATGGGAACTTGTCATCGGGGTAGTATTTTGTTGATATGTAGAACTTGCTCTTAGTGTTACGATTGACGATAGGGTCTCTATAGACATGACCCAAGCAAAAGCTAACACGTGGTGCGTGTTTGACGATCTCGATGACGCGATTCTGGTTGACCGTGGTGTCGTCGTCGATCTTCATGACGTAGAGGGCATGGTGGCAGTAGTTCGTCGCCCACTTCAGCCCCATCACCGTCTTGCGCGTCAGGTTAAGGTACGAATCAACGAAGTCCTCTTGCACGATGTCCCCGTAAGTTCCAGCCTCCTTGTCGATTCGCTCCTGGACGCCATTATCCGTAGTCGTGCCCAACATGAACACTGTCTTCGTTCCCGCCGCATCGATGATCGGCCAGGTCCTCGTGTTCCCGTGCGATCTGCGGATCGCCTCGCGGCGCTGGAAATTCTCCGGCGCTGTCGGCACGATGAAGAGTAGGTAGACACCGGTTTTGGTTCCATTCTCGTGGAAGCAAGTCCTGGCCGGGTTGTGGATGTATCTGTAGGTGTGTGGATCAATCGGTTCTGAAAGATACTCCCCTGCTTTAAAAATGTTCAAGGACGTGTTAGTTGGCTTCGCTGTGTAGTTAAGATTTAATTGTTGATGTGTCGTTTTATTACCATTATTTTCTTGAGTACTAGTTTTGTTCGTGTTACCATGGTTACTGCGATTCTGATTTCCAAGGCGTCTGAGGTAGCTCTGGAAGCACGAGCAGTTTCTGAGTTCTGCCGGAATGGAGCCATCGGCCACCATGCCGACAACCGAGTTGTAGTTTCGTCGACCATTCCATCGTCCGTGACGAAGGAAATTCGTTGTCGCGGGATTCGGTCCCAGGACGAGTTGGAAAAGGACGAAGAGCGACACCGCTGAAATGGCAGACAAGACCACCAAATGTTTGACGAGCCATCGGCGCATCGTTACCGTCACGGGCTCACTGCTGTAAGTTTCGACTATAACAAAACAAAACGAAACAAGTTTCGCACAAGAACCTTCTGCTTATCCTTCCTCTCATGCACGACTATTATACAAAATGTACACGGATAAGTCAATGATACTTCAGAGCAATCGTTCATGGCAACCACCTCAAATTTGTTTATACTCCATGGATGATCCTGCTCAATTTCTAAAATTCGGCAGTCATTAAAAACAAAATAATAATGATCTCCTCTCTTATATCACATATCTCTCCCTGATTATGAATGACACGAATGACGAGAAATATTATAACACATCCTTTAGTGATCATAGACAAAAGGTACGATGGTTTAAACGAAGAACGATGTTTGTATATTATCCTCTAAAGCATACGAAAACTTCGTCTCCAAGTCATTATGCTTCATATAGTTGAGGCTGGGAGTTGGTAGTTTACACTGGTACCTCAATGGTTGCAGTTTTTAGAATAATACTTTTCACACTGTTCGCGGCATCAAGGATATTACGATGAGTGGTGCGTTGTTAACATGACCGTTGATGTACGCACACCGCGTCCTCGTTGTAGGGTTAGAGGTTAAGATTATTATGTTATATTTGACATTTTAGTAAACCATGCTCCATTAATTGCTACATCTTAAGGGCTTCTGGTACTGTAGAACGACGCATTTTAAACACACGTGAACGATAATATGTATCTATAAAATGAGTTGAAATTCTAACACTGCACTTTCCCTTGCTTGTGGTCTCAGCTTGAGAGAAGTCTCATCTTCTTGACAGCAAAAACGTTAACAAAACACTACAAATGTGTGTCACTCTAAACATGCGTGCTTGTATTTGGTGAGCAAACATTTTGGTCCATTTCGGTAGCAGATCATTATGCAAATTGGGCTCGAGCTTAGAAAGGGAACAAACCCATGAACAAAAACTAGATGTTTGGTGTCCCTGGTTAAACAAACATGCAATAAGTTTCCATTTTATTAGCTGAAGACGAGAAGTGTTTAGTACCATTAAAAAAAAAAAACCTCCAGTCGGTGAACATGAGCACACTATGACTGTCTAATTATTACTAGCCATTTAATAATTACATACGACATCATTTTCTATTAAATCGTAAAATATTTTGTTATGTATACAGGGGCATATTGTGACTCTTGTTAAATATCTGGGGAAAAACGAGCGCTAGCCTGTAAAGCAACAAATAAAAACCTAAGAAAGATGGGGGGGGGGGGGGGGGGGTAACGATGGAACAAGATTATTACTTGTTTGTATTTGAAGAGCTTTCTTCCAAAAGGCGCTATATTTACTTGTTTGTATATATTACACGTTTTCTACGCAACAACGGACGTGCGTTCACACATGTGTGGCACCGCGAGACTATAAAAAGGGTAAAATATACACAGGCTGAGGCTAAATGCATGTCCTGCCGGAATAATCTCTGATCTGTATCCGTAATGCAAGGATGAAAGGATAATTGCGAATCTCGAGAATAGTCTGAATACAAATTGACTCTAACCTTCCATTAAAGTGATCCATTAACTTTGTCAAATTCAGCCAAAAATCACTCGGATCGAGTTTTCACCTTTCTCACAAAACCTTGCTGTTTAGCTTATGGTAACAATAGAAGAATGAAATGGCTTTTGATTTTACAAACATGTATCCCGAATAATGGAGATATTTATGATTGAATTTAAAAGCGTTCCGGAACGCTTTTCAATTGCAGTCAAGATCAATGTATCTGCAAGAATCTTCAGGATTGAAGGAGGCAGATTAACCCGAAGAAGAAGAATGGGCAGTACGTGATACAATCTGACATCAATTTTCACCCTTTTTTCAATAGGTAAACAACGTTCTTTATCTATCAAACTTGTGCACATCTTTCAGAAGAAGAATGTACTGATGGTATATGATATAACGAAGTCTCAAACATCACCTATGAAAGATCTGACAGAGTTAATGGATCACTAGTCTTCAAATCGATAACTAATTTAGAATAGATTGAAAAAGACATAGGTTTGCCGGTAAATGCAAATTAAAGGGACTTATAGCAACATTGTCCAAATCCTCAAAATCCAATTGAAATTCTAGCGGTTCCCTCATACCTTGTTCTATTCGTATTAACAATAAAAGCATGTGACAGGTTTCGGTTTTTTAAATTTCCCTTTCGTTAAAAAGATATTTACGATTGAAGTGTTCAGATGTTAAATCATCCACTGGATCGTCAAAACCGTGTACAAAGTGAGTGCAATGAGTTAGTGAATAACACTTTGTATTTTTGCTCATTATTCGGCCATAATTATAACATCCATTTAACTTGATATTTTCACACAACATCCTATGGACATACCAGATAACAACAATATACATTGTATCAACCACTCATCACTTTTTTGCACACCTCAACAAATATGTCCCTTGGACCATTTCACCTCAAATTTATTAGTCCAGTCAATCTAGCAAATATTAGGGGGTAACCTCGGCAAAATTGCAACATGGGATTTTTCTTCGAAATTTCGTTCAGGAAACTCCCCTGAACAACATAGTTACTAGCTAAAAGTCCTAAAAATCGAAGCTGGGAAAATGGTTTAATTTGCATTATAAAATAATTAGCTAATTTGAATAATTGTGAAATAAGGTCAGGGGTCATTTTCTAACATAGTACACTAGTAATTAATTAAAACAGATATTCTAAGGTATTTTGCGGCAAGGAATCCATTTTCGGTACTCGTTTGCAAGTGCCACATGGGCAAAACCCTGAAATCCAAGATGGCTGCTCCTAATTTGCATATTTATGAATATTATTGGTTTTCAGTGGCTACAGCCTCTAATAAGCAATAATTACAGGTTTTGTTTTCTTCAATCATGTTCTCAATGTGTATTAAAGATACTTCGGCCTGGTTGCCGCCTTGGCAACCTCTAGCAATGCATATAATTAGCATAATTTGATTATTTACACAATTTGCATATTCCCAGAAATCAGGTAAAATCGTGGATAGTGTAAACCCAGAAGGTAAAATAGACGAGAAATACCACTTTTCCAAGGTTTTAGGGGGCAGGAAATCCATGATACCTAATTCGACGTATCACATTGGCAACCCACATTTTAAAGGAGATAATGCTATTTGCTATTTAACAGCATTTTTTTAATGAGAGTATAATTATTTTACTGTTAGCAACCAACTACATTGAAATTCAGGTATTCTAATTGCTAATTCTAATAATTGAGAGTCCAAACATTATAATATCGTTAAATGGACTTGTTGCCCCCCCCCCCCCCCCCAAAAAAAAAAAAAAAAAACTTGGAAAAGTGGTATAACTTGTCATTTTTACTTTCCCGGTCCCCAATATACTCAATTTGGGGGAATATGCAAATTAGGTAAATAACACAATTATGCAAATTATATGCATTGCTAGAGGTGGCAATTAATCTGAAATATCTTCACTACATATTTAGAACATGGATGAAAAATAATAATCTGGAATTATTGCTTATTACAGGCTGTAACCATCATGAAAACCAATAATATTCATAAATATGCAAATTATGGGCAGCCATCTTGGCTTTTAGGGCGTTGCCCATACGGCACATACAAATGAGCACCGTTAATGGATTCCTTGCCCTAAATTACCTTAGAATAATCGTTTTTATCAATATTGTACTACTCCTAGATAGAAAATGACCCCTGATCACATTACAGAAATAGGCAAATTACCTAATTATCTTTATAATGCAAATTAAACCCATTTCCCTAGCTTCGATTTCTTAGGACTTTTATTATGTTGTTCAGGGGAGTTTCCTGAACAGAATTCCGAAGAAAATTCCCATGTTGCAATTTTGCCGAGGTCAAGACCCTGTATTGACTGGACTATATGTCATTCATGACTTTGAACAGGAATAATGTGCTTCGATAGCTGGCGACAATTTGTGGTGCGAGGTTTTTCACAAATTGTCGCCGACGACAATTTGTGCAGGGACGACAATTTGTGGTACAACAGACGCCCTTGACCAGTGCATAATTATATAAAAAGGCATGATTTAATCGAATCTAATTATAAAATGGCTGATTGCAGTCAGTCACAATGTGTCCCCCGCCAACAACTGGAGAACTGTTTATTACTCGTCTCCAGCCACTGGCGTAGCGACGTGGTCCGATCCGACTGATTGGGGGGGGGGGGGGGGGGGGGGAGGGGGGGGGAGGCACACCTTATGTATTTCTTTGTTTTTTAACACAAAAATGTCCTCTCATGTGCACGACATCTATTAATCTCATCTAACTGGTTGCCGCGAAAAGTGTTATAACTACAACATTATACCGACTGCATGCGCACTATGAAACGGGAACATAGTTTTCGTACGCTTTATCATGGATAGTATAGTACTATCCATGGCTTTATCATGTTTATAGAGGATATCTACCAATAACACTTTTCCCTTCTGGCTATAACCATGGAGGATGTTTTAGCATTTTTCTTGTCATTCATCATCATCATGATCATGGAGAGGTGAGAGATCGGTGATATAAGAGAGGAGATTGTTTCATATCAGTTATGCTTTACGGCCGAATTTCAGAAATTAAGTGGACTTGTGAAACATATCCGTGGATATACGCAAATTGGAGGAGTTTACCATGAACAGAGGTGTCCACTGCCCGAACAATAATGCTCTGAAATATTTTAGACTTATCCGTGTATAAATGTTGTACTCGTTCATGAGAAAAAGAATTGCAATTGTAAAGCAGGACGTTCGAGTGCAATAGTTTTTGTTTCACTTTTTGTAATTGTCGAATCATAAATAGCTGAGCCTGTGATCGTTATAACGATGCCTCAATGGACTGTTAAAAATGCGGTGGTCTTGTCCGCCGTCACATCGGTGTCCCTCTTCGTTCTTTTCATAGCTCATGTTGGACCAACTAACCCGTCCGTGAAACTTGTAAAAGCAGGGAAGTATCTTTCAGAACCGATTGATCCACACACCTACAGCTACATCCACAACCCGAACATGACGTGCCTCCACGAGAATGGAACCAAAACCGGTATCTACCTACTCTTCATTGTGCCGACAGCGCCGGGGAACTTCCAGCGCCGCGAGGCAATCCGCAGATCGTACGGGAACGCGAGGACCTGGCCGATCATCGATGCGGCGGGAACGAAGACAGTGTTCATGTTGGGCACGACTACGGATAATGGCGTCCATGTGCGAATCGACAAGGAGGCTGGAACTTACGGGGACATCGTGCAAGAGGACTTCGTTGATTCGTACCTTAACCTGACGCGCAAGACGGTGATGGGGCTGAAGTGGGTGACGAACTACTGCCACCATGCCCTCTACGTCATGAAGATCGACGACGACACCACGGTCAATCAGCCCCGCATCGTCGAGATCGTCAAACACGCCCCGCGTATTAAATTTAGCTTGGGTCAAGTCTTCAGAGCTGCTTTCGTCAAGCGCACTACTCGGAGCAAGTTCTACTTATCGAAGGAGTACTACCCCGCTGACAAGTTGCCATCATACATAAATGGCCCTAGTTATATCATGTCGGCCGACATCGTCAAATCCGTCTACCATACCGCCGTCGCGCTCCCGCTCTTCCCCTGGGAGGACGTCTTCGTCGGCATGTGTCTACAAAAGCTGGAGGTCAAACTACGACACGATAAAGCGTTCATCTATGGGGGAAATCCCATACGCATTGCGCAGAGAAGATCTAAGTGTCCAGAAAAGAACGCCATTTTCACAGATTTATCCAAGGACTATGTCTGGCAGATATTCGATGCATGCCGCGAATAAACAATACAATTGATTTGCCAGGTTTTATTGTTTCATTACTAATCACTTTATATAAATCTTTGAATTCTTTGCAGAACTCAGTGTAACTTTTTAAAAGTATATATTATACTGGCATGGCTGGTAAACTTTTTCTGTGTGTGAACAAACTGCAAAACTGTTCAATTTTAGTTGTAAAGTATGTAATCTCATAATGATATATAGTTATCGCAGTCTGGGACCCTATTTTCTGGGAAAATCTAATGGCCTATAATACGAAAAAACGAAGAAAATGATCAAGGTAACGCTTCTCAGCGTCTAGGGTTCTTTATTTCCACTTTTTTTGCCATGACAGACCCACATACTTTTCTGGCAGCACTGAATCGCCAATCCAACTACCACCTAATGCTTGGTTTTTTTTTTTGGTTTTTTTTACCTTAAAACGGCAAATGCTTGGCATGGATGGCATTTCGGGGTTTTCACATTAGAGTACCCATTGAATTAATAACGGACACTATTTTTCGACATTATACGGTATATTGGTAAACTACTAGTTCCTATACCAGTTACGCTGTTGATCAGATATCAGTTGATGTAAATATAGTATACGTGTTCCTCAATATATTTGATGAAATCGTGAGATTTTTTCTCTCATACATACTTATTATTTAGTTAATGTTTGCAAATTCACAAAGAGTTCATGGCATTCATATTAGAGTTAGCAAATAAACTACACAAACATGCATCTTTATATTCAGTTACATGTGTAATGAATGATACCTTTTAAATTGGTTCTACACTTTGAACGGAAGCATGAACGGAAGCAACGGAACTATCAATGGAAGTGCTTCACGTTCTCTTCTATACCAATACCATATTTAGGCGTATTATACGGGCATTTTTTTTTTCAGGGAGACTTATCCGATTTACACAATATAACCTATACAATTATAGAAAGTACTATTTGTGTGTTTCATATTGAACTTAGGAATCACTATCGGGCATTGAGAGGAACCGTTCATTGCCAATCTTACTTCAAATCCTGTTCAGAGCTAACCCTGTCCAAAATTACCGAAACCAATGTGTTAACTTTAGACACACTTTGCAGGCCGGGGGATTCGTTGGGTGAGATTGTATACCCATCCCCCTCCCCTTTCCAATTCAGAACTTCCACTTTCCATCGGTCTCGGTCATCGCTAACATCGGTCTCGGCCATGATATAAATAGGTCTTGGCCATGATCACCGTCCCCGCCCCCACCCCCCCCCCCCCCCCTACCCCCTAGAGCTGGTCCTGGGTCATGATCGAGCTCTCGTCCCCTGGTCTGTCAATCCGGAGGTCTCGGGTTCGATTCCAGGCGATGCCCATTTTTCCTTGCTCATTTCAAGTATCCCATTTATTTCAGGATAGTTTCTTTTATGTTTGAATTTTAAAAAAGAAGAGAACATTTGTAATAACAAATCAGGCTTACATAAAAAGGTGAACACAACCAAACATGGAAAACCCATAGAGATTCGAGCGTAAAGATTTAGACAAAGTTAATAGATCACTGGACGTGATATACTAATTATGAATTATACAGCCCACGATTAGCAGTTGTCCGTGTACATGGTGTAGGTATGCCGCATGCTAGCAATAGTTGTATCATAATGAAAATATACATGTACGCAGAGTCCCAGACCATATAAAAGGAGTGACCACTTTTAATCTAATATATAAGTCAGTGTGGACGCCGTATTGATTCGACCTTCAATGTTATTATGATCGTGTTTATATTCGGTGATACGATATACGGCTAAATTTGGTCCTACGTGTGCTGAATAAAGTGGGGATTGTCCCGCGACATTTGCTCCGCGATGATATCTCCGTCGACAAATGCTCCGTCGAATTTTTATTCCATCTCTATAAAGGGTCATAAGTTGTGGATAATTTATATAACAGCGTTTAGACGCCATAAGTGGTAAATAATTGTAATGTATTATCTGTAAATTTATTATTATTATTATTATTATTTTCGATATTATTATTATGATTATTATTAGTATTATTTATTAGTATAAGTATAAGTATAAGTATAAGTATAAGTATAAGTATAAGTATAAGTATATATATAAGTATAAGTATAAGTATATGTATATATTGTATAAGTATAAGTATAAGTATAAGTATTAGTATTAGTATATTAGTATTAGTATTATTATTAGTACTAGTATTATTATTATTATTATTATTATTATTATTATTATTATTATTATTATTATTATTATTACATGTATTATCATCATTATTTTTACTATTTTGTATTATTATCATTATTATTATCAGTCAATAACTCACAGTGCCATTTTAACTCATGAAGGTAACGGGTAATCCCGCCCCCCCCCCCCCCCCCCCCCCCCCATAATGGTTCACTATGTTTGAATTCATTAACCCTTTGAATATTATAGTCGAATCAAGACACGGCTCAATTCATCGAATGAGATCTGTTTTCTTTATAAATGCACACAACAAGTAGGTATTGAATGAATTGTATATGGGGGTAAGCTATTCATGTAAACTTGTCTGAAAACTGGCATGAATGAGAGTGTGTAAAGTATGAGTGCACTATAAAAGTAGCACCTGCTGGAATGCTCCCCAGGGAGTGGAGAGAGTGCACACTGCACAATAAAGTGCCGAGATAAAAAATATAATTAGGTGTATTATGTCCTTCTGCGAGAACAGAGCAAAACGGGACTGAAGAGGCTAACCTGGATATTATGACTATACAACAACAAACTGTGTTTAGTGGATTCTTGAAACGAAATTTTGCACTTAAATTGTTAATACGTTGCTTGTAAGATTATGTATACCAATTTTGGCGGAGCAGATGTCAGCGGATCAATGTTGATGACGCTAAATGTGTTGGCCGAGCAGTTGTAAGTATAGTGATTTGTTGACGGAGCAATTTCGTGGAGCAATTATTATTATTCATGTAAGTACAAGTGATATACGGAAGCGCTTAGAGCTTCTTTTATATTTTGCGCTACATTTATCTTTGTCTACGTCTAAATATTGTGGGATTAAATGTTGTCGGAGGCGCACACGTTGTGAAACCCGTCATCCGACTGTATGGCAACTAATATAGGTATAGGCCTACTATGCCAACCTGCCAATCAGAATGTTTTGCATTTGGGGCCTGATAAAATTAACAAAATCCTGAGCTACAATGAACACTATAAATATAGCTAGTAAAGTCACATAAAACTAAATGTATGTATACATGCGTACAAATAATTTACCATGACCGTACCGTCAACGGAAACGGGAAGCATAATGTGGTTAATTAAATTCTAATTGCTCCCAAAGCCATATCAATTTGGCCAGCCAAGCCCTGAAATAAGGATCCAAACCCGACTCCAATTTGTCTAGTCTTTTGAAATCGCTTTATGTGTGTAAATAAATTAGAATCATAGAATACACTCGCCAAACAGACTTTAAAACGGGATAAATAGAAGTCAGCGTATATAGTCAGTCGGTCGATCAGTTGCAAGAAACCTTGTCGAGCGATATTCTTGAGAAGTAAATGTGCAACTTTTCTTGAAGACATTTGTTGTGTATGTCGGACAAGGTGTTGCCATGGAAACAGCAATATTGTAGAAAAATATGCCATTTTGATATACAATTTTTTTAGAGCGAACTTCGACAGTTTTTGATCGATTCAAATGAAACTTGGAACACGTAATTTTCTTCAGGGGTGCGGATGTGCAAGACATATATTTTTGGAGTAACCGCGCTATTCATAAGAACCACTATACACAGTGTCCCAGAAAGAGTGCAACACTTACGATCGTTAATTTCTTCAACACCATCGACCAAATGTCATTATTTTTTAAATTTCATTAGATAGAACATTCTTTTTCCAACAAAATGATACAATGAACATGGATTTTGGGTAAGGCGTTTGGATGCTAGGGCCATTTTTCTGAGGCAATGTCGTTTCCTAAATGTGCTACTTATTCGTCTCCAGCGATCCTCGGAACAATGAGACATTATCGCCCCACGGCCTGCCGTAGAATTAGCTGTACATAAGAATGGCTCACATTGTCTTCCTTACAAAGGGAGAGCAGTCATGCGGTTCTTTTGTCCAGCGAATTGTATGGCAGGCCGTGAGGAGAGAATGCCTCAGTGCTCGGTGGATCGCTGGAGACGAAAAAGTAGCAAATTTTGGAAACGACATTGCCTCAGAAAAATGGCCCTAGCATCCAAACGCCTTACCCAAAATCCATGTTCATGGTATCATTTTGTTGGAAAAAGAATGTTCTATCTAATGAAATAAAACAAATAATGACATTTGGTCGATGGTGTTGAAGAAATTAACGATCGTAAGTGTTGCACTCTTTCTGGGACACTCTGTATAGTGACCGCTATTTATAAAGACCGCTATTCATAAAACAAAAATAATAACAAATACAATTGTTTCGAATATATATAAATGTATATATCTGTATACTTTATTCATTCATAAACATAAAGCATGAACAAAAATCCCGAAAAAATTAACCTAGCTTATACAATACAAGGTAAACCTGGAGATATAGCACTATAACAACAATAGAACAAATTACAGTAAACATGGAAGTAATTATATCCAGTGGGGCTCACAGATTACTTTCCACTCGAATATTCTGGAATATTCGCGCTTGTTTGTGCGCGTATATTCGCGTACTAGTAGTATTAGCGTGTACGCGTAAAATACGAGGAGCTTGCACGAGAATGACTTATGCGAGTTCGGCCCTGTCCGAGTTTATATGAGTTTATACCAAAGATCCTACATTTTATACCCGGAAGTACGGAAAGTAATTTGTGAGCGCCATGTTCATTAAAGGGACTTAGTAACATTGTCCAAATCCTCAAAACTTACTTGGAACTCTAGTGGTTATCTCACATTCTCATATTCATATTAACAATAAAAGCACGGACGGGTTTCGGTTTCTCAAATTTCCATTTCGTTCAAAAGATATTTACGATTGAGTTGTTCAGATATGAAATGGTCTACGGGATAAGTTAAGCCGTGTAATGAGTTAGTGGATATCACTTTGCATTTTTCCCGGGGGGGGGGGGGGGGGGGCACTCAACTATATTGCTGTACACACGCGCGACCAAAAAAACGCGTAAAAAGTGTACCTTTTGCCGATCATGGCGCGTCCCGCGCGTGACGCGTTTATGGTGTCAAAAAGGCCAAAATCAGAAAAAGGGTATGTTTGTGGAGTTAAACAATACGCGTTTAGGGTATCTTTTTCTCCAAACTTGTTTCGTTGAGAGCAATTGACGTAGACCTTGTTTAGGGGTATGTTTTAGGGGTTATACTTGTTTAGGGGGCAAAATTGTCAAAAAAAGCACGCGAAAATACTTGAATAGGGTATAAATTTGACCAATGGATAAAACTTGTTTAGGGTGGGTTTGAAAAACCTGTGGTCGCGCGTGTGTACAGCAATATAGTTGAGTGCCCCCCCCCCCCCCCCCCCGGGGCATTTTTGCTCATATCTCAGCCAAAAAACATCCAATTAAAGGGAAATGTTCACACATTACTTTGTGAACATAGGCTATCATATCACTCCAATACACATTCTATTTATCACGATTTTTGCACTTGCCAACAAAGTTACTAGATCCCTTTAAAGGGATCTAGTAATATTTTCAAAATCCTCAAATCTTACTGGGAAATCTTAGAATAGTGGTTCTCCCATTGTATTCGTATTCCCGGCCCAACATAAGTATGGAGCAGGTTTCGGTTTTTCAAAATTGATTTTCCATTATAAAGATAGTTATGATTTAAATGTTTAGATTTATAATTATCTGCTGGATAATAATAACTGTGTACAAAGTCGGTGCAATGAGTTAGCAAATATCACTTTCCTTTTTCGCTGATTAAGTACTCGATCATAAATGACATTCATTAACCATGGAATTTTCAAACAACACTCGGTGGACATATCAGATCACAGCGATACACATTTTATCACCATTCATGTTTGCACATGTCAACAATGTCACTTGATCCCCGAAAGAGAACTATAGTATTAGTAACGTTGTAGATAGACATGTGCAAAATCTGACACAAATGGTTGATATAATGTGTGTTTATGTGTTCTAAAATGTCCACTGAAGGATGTGTGAACATTCCATGGTAATTGAGTGACGGTAAACTGACTCATTGTATTGACTTTGTTACACAGTTTAAATTCTCCCGTAGATATTTTTTAATCCAAACATTTCAATCATACAAAATGGATATTTGAAAAACCGAAGCCTGCTCCGTGCTTCCTTTTGCAATACGAATACAACGAAGTATGTGAGAACGGCTAGAGTTCTAGATATTTTTTTAGATTTCGACAATGTTACTATATAGATCCCTTCAATAATACATTTCAAGGCACAGAGAAAGACTAATATACGACGCATCTTCATTACCACTGGCGTGCATGTATATCTGAGATCTGACGATTGTGTGTGGATGTGTTTGTTTTATCGTATCTACATGTCTAAATCCTTTATTTCTAAGTATTTACAATTTATTTATTTATTACTCTCAGAACGGATGCGTGTGTATATGTGTTTGTGCGTATTTGTTATTTTGTTATTTTACAGTGGTTTCAAACCGCTTGATTGTGTAGGGCGTGGATATGTTATGCATAAGTATATTAGAGTTATAACCAAATATTTACAATAAAATTGATGGGTTAAATTACATGGCATAAGGAGAACTTAATGTTTTAACACATTCTTCTTCTTCTTTTTCTATAATCTTCAAAGGGCTATAATGCAGTCTATCTCGAAGATGAACTTAACTTGTGTACACGATATAAGGAGGAGTGTGGGCCTAATCAAAATGTGTTGATTCATAGTGGTTTGTTACAAGATCTTTGAATTGATCAAGTGAGACTGCATTAACCACTGTGCTAGGAAGTTTATTCCATTCTAGTATAGGTCGTTGAGCGAATGCAAATTTGTCGATATTGCCCCTTGGACGGTTTGTTTGGAAGCACATGTTGTGATTTTTCCTAGTTGTAGATGAGTTTATAGTGAAAAATGTATCTGGAGGAATTGCAGCGAGGTTATTCATGATTCTATAAACCATGGTGAGTACTGCTCACAGCGCGCCTTGAAGATAGGCTATTTTATTCTTCTTTTACCATAAGCTAAACAACACGGTAGAAGAGAAACGAGGAAGCTCGTAATTTTCGTGATTTAGACACTTTACATTTGTTACAATTACAATTCTTACACAAACAATTACATTCTTACACAAACCTCGACCAATTATATAATATAAATTCTTATCCTAAATCGCCCAGGAATAATACGATTTATAGCTTATCAAAATAATTTTCCATTGTGCAATAATTCACTAAACTTATTCATTACATGCGTGACTATATCTATATCTATTTTTAAAGTCATACCTGTAAAGTGTCTAAATCGACGAAAATTACGAGCTTCCTCGTTTCTCTTCTACCGTGTTGTTTAGCTTATGGTAAAAGAAGAATAAAATAGGGTTTGATTTTTTCAAATGTCCCTTTAGTATGAAGATAATTATCATTTAAATCTTTTATTTCAATCACGTTGATTAACGCTTTTGATGAAAAGTACGATTGTCCTAGCTGAGAACGTCCGCATGAGTGCGTGAGAACCAGGGGTGTCGATCCGTTTTTGAGATTGGGGGGGCGAAATTTGAAAAATTTTCCAGAGTGACCACTGAGAGAGCTAAAAGCCCCACATTGGCATGCCCGGAAGTTTTATTATGCGCTCATTGAAAGTGTATTGATGGCTCGAAGACCTGACTTTGGGGGGCACCCATATTTAGGGACAATAATGGGGGTCCAGGGGGCGGAGCCCCCGGAAGCTTTTATATTTCAGACATTTGCTCCTAGCATGGGTGTTAAAATTGTATAAAATAGTGAACCTACTCATAACGTATTTTTAAAGGGCATAGCGAGGAAAAGACTGAGCCTTGCATGAGATGGATCCACGTGATCATGTATACTATAGAGCCATCGATATAGTCTAGGGCATTGGGCTCCCATGAAACGACCGAGCGGGGGAGGGTGTGGGAGGGGGTGTCCCCCTCCCACAGTAGGGAGCTTTTGTATTTTTGGGCGTGAAATTGTGCGATTTGGTGCACACCTGAGACAGAAATTTCACGTAATATGAAGTATATAGGGATGGAACCAAACATACATAATGACAAAGGGAGGGGGACAATCTGCTCCTTTTTCAAATGTGGGGGGACATGATATTCCAATTTGATTTGCGTTCAGCGCATATGTACCGAGATTATTTAATTTCTGTGACGGTGTGCTATCTATAGATGAGGGTTTAATAAACTTCGTTTGAGGTGTGCGTTTGAGAAATTACGCTGCCCAACACATTTCAAAAGGTGAGTTCCCGCAACCCAAATGAAACTTGCAATATGAGAAACTGTATGCGCGCGAAGCGCGCGGCAAAAAAGAGATTTACAGTCCTTTTCAAACTAAAAAAACGCCTATTTTGAAGATTAATTATTGATAAATATGTCTTTCCCCTCTTTGGCATTATATCACTCGATTTTTTTCTTCCTCATTTTCGGAATTATTGGGGGGGCGAAATGATATGTTCGCCCCCCCAATATTTTCATTGGGGGGGCGACCGCCCCCCCTGCCCCCCCAGGATCGACACCCCTGGTGAGAACATTCCTGAGATTGAACTTTGAGCCGAGCGATTGCAAATTCCATGAATTCTGTACTACGTGTGTAAACATACACGGGTGCGAATATCTCAAACAGATCATTCATTACTGTGACAAATGTATGGCAGACCATCAGTATTCGGTGATCAAATATGAACTCAATATTCGTTTTTTTCACTAGGTAAACAGTGTTCGTTTTCTTTCAAACTTTCACAAATCTTTCAATTGTATTTTACAATGATATTGATATAGGATTGAAGTTTCAAATGTCATTTTGTGCAATATCTGACACTTTACAGGTATCACTTTAACTAAATAATAATTCTGAAATTGAATAAAACCTGTTATGCCCGGCGCAGACAGAGCCGACTCGACCCGATCCGACTGGTTTTCAGCCTGATTAACTCAGTATGCGCTGCCTCAGGACTCCGATTTTTCCAGTCAAGTGCCAGTCGGAGGTCATTCGAGGCCGATTCAACATGTTGGACCGGCTACGACTGAGCGAAACTGACTCTAGCCTGACTGAAACCAGTCGGATCGGGTCGATTCGGCTCTGTCTGCGCCGGACTTGAGTGATCTAGGAAGAAATGGGTCATCTTTTCCATTCCAATTGCTTATCTAAATCGAAACAGAAATGGTCTCATTGGCGAGTGGGGCGACTGGCGAGAAGACCATCTTGTAGCGATCAGGGGCCATAACGAAGGAGTGAACTTCGTCGCTGAGAGAAGGCCGAGGTCCGTTAGGGGGCAGGGTGATGTCGTAGTTGGTTACCAGGACAATCAGAGTGTTGAAGACCGTCATACGGGCAATCTGCTCACCTGGGCACGAGCGGGCACCTGGGCGTAAACAAGTATAACAGAACATTCAAGATCTTACCAAGGACATTTCCAGCATTTACTTTGTGCATCAATACACGATGGAAGTGAGTTTATTTTCTCGCAAAGGGAATGCCATAGTCCGTTCAGGGGAAGGGGGATATCATAGTTGGTCCCCAAGCAATGTCAGTAATGATTAAACTGGCGAGCGGGGCGACTGACGAGAATACAACCTTGTAGCGATCAGGCCTGGGCCATAACAAAGGAGTGAACTTCGTCGCTGAGGGAAGGACGCGATCTGTTCTGGGGCAGGGTGATGTCGTAGTTGGTCACCAGGGCAATCAGGGTGTGGAAGATCGTCATGCGGGCAATCTGCTCACCAGGGCAAGAGCGGGCACCTGGATGTGAAATAGGTTGTAGCAGAATGTTTAAGAGTTTACCAGAGACAGTAGGTTCCAGCATTTTCTTTGAGAAGCAAACAACAAAGATAGGAGTTTCTTTTCTGACAGAAGGAAGACGGTCCATTCTGTGGCAGATTGATGTGCGGAAGTTGCTGGTCACCAGGACAATAATATATTCTACATTTTGAAATTGTTTGGATGTTGGGTAAGCAACACTAATAATGCTTAATATAACCGATCATCATACCTCTTGAGAATGGGACGACGAGCTTGGTCTTGCCTTGGTCCAGGCCCCCCTGCTCAGTCAGAAACCTGTCCGGGTCGAAGTCTTCTGGTTTATCCCATATATCAGGGTTGTTATGCATGCCCCAAATGTTAGGAAGGATTTGCGCACCTTTTGTTTAATTGTGTAAAAAAAAATCGGGGAAAAAGGAAACGTCAAAGAATTGGAATTTTAATAATAAAGTACATGCAAACAAAATTATTTTTTAAACAAAACTGCAATGATGATGATATATTGGTAATGAGATGGTCTATGGGAGATTTAGCAGATGCTTACTTTAAAAACAATGACTTACTTTCCCTATTTCGTCAAAGGGATCTAGTAAAATTATCAAAATCGAAAGATTTCAATCACATCAAACAGCAAAATAATCACAGGCAATTCACATTTCTCAACATTACTTTTTCAGCACTTTTTTTTTTTTGACTGAAAGTTTATGAAACTTCAATCTGTTATGGACACCATCGCGTGGATGAATAAGGAACTTTGAACTTCTATACTGGCGTTCAAGAAGTATTTCCCATATTTCTTGGCATAAACTCGTACAAACTATTGAGCGCTAGTATAATTATGTAGAAATTTGTTAAACGCCTCGATACCTTTAGGAATAGCATATTCCCCGACGATTGTCTCCTCCGACACGTAGTGGGGCACGCCCATCGGAGCTGGGGAGCGCATGCGCAGTACCTCGAGCATGGTGGCCATGACGTAAGGCAGGTTGTCTCGATTATCATAGGTGGCGTCCTTGTCGGTGGCCTGAACGAGTTGGTTGATTTCTGTTCTCATCTGCACACCATAAACACAGACAATCGACCATTATTAGAATAAAACTATCTCCTATCTTCATCATCTAAAATCGAGTAGAAAAAACGAACACGCACGTTTGTGCGAGCACATGCAGACAAGAATGCACAGGTTGCCTTTTAAAATGAAAGTAGTAACACACACTTAAAAACTAATCATTATTGCAAACAAATATTGCAAAATCTAATATTCGAACCATTATTCGTGATTTCCATTTCATATTATTGTTGTTGAACTTTTTTTGTGAAATAATGAAATTATCAATCAAAATTATAAAGTCGCACCCGTGGATATACCTTTCTCTGGACATCCTGTCTGGTGGCGAGGAACAAGATCGCCCACAGAATGGCCTCGGGTACCGTGCCCATCGCGGCGAAGAAGAAGTCGAAGACGAGGCGCCATCCGTCTTCAGGTTCTGCTATCGTGCTTTTCCCGCTGGCGCGGATGGCGTCGATGTAACTGGCAAAGCGCGCAATTACACTGGATGACGCGCTGGCATCGTCGCGTCGCAGAAGCGTTTCGTCAGAGAGAGTTTTGACGTGGCTAGCGGCGATCTGAAACTACAAATTAGATAGACAAACGTGCACAGAAAAGTAAGGAATTAGGTATACGAGAAGGAATTGCTAAATATAATTAGCATGCGAAATACTATTAGATATATCGCGTTAATGACCTCATGACGTCGCATCGAAGATGCCTTTCGTCGGAGAGAGTTCAAGGTCCGGTGGTGGGTCTCCCTTTCGTCTTTGTCGATTTTAGAATCTCGAAGGGAACTGGTTATGAAGGTAATTTCACACAAATTATGTGAGGCCGTGAGGAAAAGGAAACATCATCATGTTCAAATCAAATAGTCATACAACTATTAGTTGTCCATGATAACACACAAGTTTATGAACTATCATGACTAAAACAAGTTTGACAAGAACGTTTTCTCCCCCTTCAAGATATTTACAAATATTTAAATCGAATTATTTGTGGGGATCAAGTATGTACGTCGTTGACTTCATTAGTTCATTCCCGGGACTTCATTACAGTGGAACCTCATCAGACATTATATAAAGAGCTCTGATATAACAAGGTCATAAAACAAGGTCATTTTTAAATCCAAGCTCTTGATATTCTTTAATTTGTTCGTTTACCCTGAACAAGGAAATTTGTATAATGCCAAGTAGACCGGAAAATCAGTCTATATGCCGAGCGTTTGGACCACTGAGACTGTGTCTTGTTTCATTATCATCTATACACTATCTTGTTCCCTCTGTGTTGGGAGCGGACCAAGTATTTGAAGACAGTGAAAACGCAACCTAATTTCCCAAATATCATACATAAATGTATGATAATGGAATATAACTTTACACGAAATGAAAGTACAGTAATTTCTTGAACGGAAAAAATTCTTCACTTACTAATTTAATCTCTGTTTGGTACGTTTGCATGGCCTTTTCTCTTGGAAACTCCTTACACAGTTGAGAATTTGACGATCGCCATTTTGGTAATGAAGCGAGTGCAGAAGCGGCTGGTTTCTACTTTCTAGCCGGTTTGCTCCAACACAGTACGAACACCTTAGAGTTCTATCTCGTGATGGAGGTGGGTGGATAGTATGACGTCATAATATTAAAGGACCCCCTCCATAACGAGGTGGATTTTTCTGTCTAGATGCCAAGGACCTTGTTATAAAGGATTCCACTGTACACAGTCATATAGAATACATACAATGTTAAAGGGATCTAGTAACTTTGTTGACAAGTGCAAAAAGGGATGAGTGGTGTATTGATGTGATATGATATGTCCACAAAGTAATGTGTGAACATTTCACGTTCTTTTTGGGTCGAGAATTGAGCAAAAATGCAAAGTGATATTCACTTACTCATTGCACTTACTTTGTATACTGCTTCCGTAGACAGTTTAACATCTGAACGCTTCAATCGTAAATGTCTTTTGAACAAAATTTGAAAAACCGAAATCTGTCTCGTGCTTTTATTGTTAATACAAATATGACAAGGTATGAGAGAACCAATAGAGTTCCTTACTAAATCCCTTTAAAAGCTCATAATATTACCTTACTGCGGTACTTCTTGAACAAACACCCTGAGTCGATCATCGACGGGAAGGCGAGGGCAGAGATAGATGGGTTAAGCGCAGTCATGGAGACATCGTACAGGGACTCCGCGAACAAAATGTCTTCTTCGTCCCCGTAGTCGTAGTCGACATCCATCCCGAAAAAAATGCGGTGCATGATCTCCATGGAGTAGAGCTGGACGGTGAGTCGAGGGTCGAACTCCAGGTCTCCGATTCGGTCGCCGATGATGGTCTTTAGATGAGGGACGGCGGCCTCAATGCAGCGCGCGATGTTGTCTCGGCCGTAGTCCGCGTTCTTGATGGTCTGAGCGATGAACGTGCGGTTCTCGATCCATCCAGCTCCGTTCTGTCCCATGGATCCTACAATGAATACACATTATTCCAAAAGCACGACTATGAACAAAAAATATTTTTAAAACCCTTGGTGGTGGTGAGTGGTGGTGAGGGGCAATTATGCATCACTTTCTCGATATCTCTTCCGACATGTCCAGATAGCGATTCAAATGTTCGCCCTTACTATTCATGTTGGTATAAAAATACAGGTTTTTGTTTTTGTTTTCATATATTAAGTGTTGTGATTTTGTTGCGGCGTATATAGATAACTGGATATCACCACCTTTCTATTATTATTATTATTATTATTATTATTATTTATTCGGCATTTCATACAAACTACAATGGAAAAATACAAATTGAACAGTACATTTATAAAACAAAACAAAAAAGCACCTCTGTTGAGCCTCCCCAAGCTGCCTGGCAGAAAGAAAGAAAAAGAAATCTCGAATTCCTATATCCCATATAGGTCTTTCCGTATACCGACAAGGTACTCTGAAGGTATTCTTGACCCATACCCCCCCCCCCTTTCCTTGGCGAGGAAAAACATTACAATAACACAATTTCAGCTAGGGGCACAAGCATACCACCCCAATTTAACTGCCATGCATCCTTTGAATATAACGTATACTATTTGCCATCCGTTTCGAATGTCTAATCATCAAAATAATAGCAATAACAATTATTAGAAAACGTTTTTTTTTTTTTCATTTAGAGTTCCAACTTATACACAATCAAAAAATAAAGATATTAGATATAACCTTCAGTAAAGGTTCCGTACCATTAGTTACCACGAACGGCATACTTACTGGAGGTAATTTCTAACATGATTTTAGTTTTTTAGTGATTTTAGTGTAACTATAGGAACTAAAAATTGACTGATTTAAATCACTGTTATATGTTAATTGTCTTTTAGCAATTTGAATTCCGAACTGTTACAATCATATACCATCATTTATATTATCATTAATAATATTATTTGGACTTTACAATAGAGGAACTCTGAATTAATATTATACCAATCAGATGGAGCTATTCGAGGACAAAATACAATCCTGTTTAAATACACTCAAGTGGATTACAAATAACACACTTAATTGAATAACAAGAACTAGCAAAAGGCAAACTTTGAGAATGTTGATACCTCTAAATGGAATAGACGACGTGAAGTTTGCCAAAACTCCACCACGATCTGACAAGGTATCTGCTTTGTTGATGAACAGATCCTCGAGGACATCATGGTCTGTCACGAAGCAGAGAGTATCGGCTCCTGAACCCAGCCCAAATAGCTTGCCATACGTCCGGCTTTTGTTGAGCATACCTAATTGATTCCGTATTAAATAACAAAGAGAAGAAAAGTAATACTTTTATCAAATTGCTGCTTTTTTAGTAGTCATCAATAATTACATTTTGATCATTAAAATGTGTGTATTACTAATTATAATTTATTTTGATAATAACATTTTCGTATCACTGGCTCGAATTCTCATCAGTGGCTCAACTGAGCCCGGCCTAAAATAATCGTATTCATTACAAAGACCATGTTCCCCTGGCCTTATATACTTGCCAATGACCCAATTCTCATCAACGGCACCTACATTCCATCGGCCTATACTCTACCTATCCACATATTTTACTGAGATCAGTGGTGTATATACTCACGTCTAGGGGCATTCTTCAGCAGCGATACAACGGAAAAGGTGGCGGACAAACCCCGAGGTCCTGGTAGACGGACTCCCACTGGATGTCCGGGGCTCGATGTCGATGACGTCTTTGCTGGATCGATGACGAAGACCAGGGCGATAACCAAAACGGCGACGCACACGATTAGCGCCACCGTTGTCAGAGAAACTGAATTCAAGATGGCGTTCTCCAGTGATGCGACGCCTACCCCCGATGCTGGTAATGCCACCATGGTGAATGTTGATATGATTTCGATTCGGTTCTGTATTGTTTCTTGAGTAAAAACGAAAATACATAACATACCTAGTTCTTAAAAAGCATATGAAGAAAATTTATATATAACATACTATTTTTCAAAGTAAAATTCGAACATAGACTGAACCTGACCAGTTTGTATCAATAAGTGATTGATTGATTGATTGATTTACTTTAGTACATAAACGTTCAAAGATTTAAAGGTGCACCTGTAAAGTGTCAGATATTGCCCAAAATGGCATTTGAGACTTTAATCCTCTACCAAAATCATTGTAAGATATGTCCGAATGATGTGTGAAAGTTTCATTGAAAGGGAACACTACTTTCCTGGTCAAAAAGCGAAAATTTGCGTCAGCTTTTGCAAATAATTACTGTATGACGTCTATGAGGTTTATGACCGTTCATTAACGCTCTTGAGCTGAATGACAGATATCGTCATACTAAAGGGGCATTATTTTGAAAAAATCTAACCCTATTTTATTCTTCTCTTACCATAAGCTAAACAACACAGTAGAAGAGAAACGAGGAAGCTCCAAGTAATCTTCGTGGAGTTAGACACCTTTTGAAGGGATAGTATAGTTTTGGTCAAACTTAATTTTAGTAACCAAACCTGCACCATAACATTACAAACTTATAGTTATAACTTCACCATTCTCGAATTTTTACAAACGACTAAGTAAAAACGACTACCCGGTAAACAAAAAGCCTGAATTAAATTAAGAAGAGCCGTTGAAATAATAGAGTGCGCTGCCTCTCTACAAACGCTTTGCAAAGCCGTATATGTCTACCGTATGTCCCCAAAAAATTACAATCGGACTTTCTGCAACGATAACTTTAAAGATAGTAAATCAATCATAATGCTATTTCAGGGTTTGAAAATATAACTTATTACCTACATCTTGCAGAAAACCCTATTCGATTTGCTTCAGTGGTCATGGAGAATGGGGATCTTTGTAAATCATGTCATAGGTCCGTTTCTTCCAAGGTTGACACTTGGATGCTCTTGGCACCATATGAATGGAAATATTTTGCTCACAACTTTCAGGGCAACTAACAAATGAATTCAAATTCTGTGCATACATTTATATCAATGGAGTGCAGGGGCGGATCTAGCTTTTTGCTAAGGGGGGGGGGGGGGGGGGGGGGGGGGGTTTGACCCGAGCCGCGAAGCGGCGAAGTCCGAGCCGCGTAGCGGCGAGTGGGGGGAGAGTCCGAGAGAGGGGTGTCCCCCCTCTCGGCGATTTTTGTTGTTGCTATTTTGAACCCCCGTAAGTGATTTTTTTCACTTTTTTTTCACTTTTTTCACTGATACATTTTCACTTGGCAGCCCAGGGGGGGGGGGGGGGGTTAAACCCCCTAACCCCCCCCCCCCCCCCCCTGGATCCGCCACTGGTGTGTACTCGTGTGAGGTTTTGTTGTTTAAAGATGTATTGATCTCTCAGGAAAAAAAAAGATAAGAGAAAGCCATAAAGGAGGGAGAGCTCAAATCAAGACTTTCATGAGTTAATGATTTAATTTCTCTCGTTAATCATTCATTTTCACACCTTACCAATGTTTGCAAAACTCAGAAATATGATTCCCTTTTACTTCATTTCATTCATTATTTATTTCGTTAGTTGAAAATGAAAGGAAACAAGCAGTCACTTTCTCAAAAGATATTTTTGTGCGAGAACACAATGAACAAATTCGTAAATGTAAGGCGTGAACACAATGGACAACACGTCTCCTTACAAAACCTGGAGGGAAGGGACATCTGACATGATTTACCAAGATCCCCATTCTCCATGACCACTGAAGAAAATCGAATAGGGTTTTCTGTAAGATGTAGGTAATAAGTTATATTTTCATACCCTGAAATAGCATTATGATTGATCTAATATCTTTAAAGTTATCGTTGCAGAAAGTCCGGTTGTAATTTGTTGGGGACATACGGTATTATACGGCTCTGACGCTTTGGTTTCAACCATGTTTTTTGTTTACAAAATTCTGCATGTGATGTTTTTTAAAATTATCTTTACTAGTTAAAATAATGATTAAATAGAAAGATCATCAACAAGTATGAGTACCTCGTGCGTATAGTGTTATTATAGAAATAAGTATTTATAGCCATGATGAAAACAATTCGTTAATATATTTTCAAAAGGAAATCGCTGCCTCTACGTTGAGTTCCGCCTGAAAGGTTATCGGAGGGATAGTACATGTTTTTATTTTCGCCGCCTTCTTTCGTTTGGCATTTTGTTGGTGTTAATTTTCAGCCTTTATCTATATCCAAAATAAAATATCGCTCATAGTTAACAGAGCATGATAACATGATCAGGCAAACCCCAATAATATGATAACTAATTATGATTATTATAGTAATGATAATGAAATAATAAATACGCTAAACGTATACAGAATGATGATGTCCCATGATTGAAGAAGAATTAGCAAAAACGACTTTGTCGCGTTTGTCATGGTAGTTAATATTTAGTTAGAACTTGTGTATATGCAGTAAACATGGTAAAACAACAATTATAACGAATTCTTTAAAATCCGATGGTGCATATTCCATATTGCCACTGGGTAATAGAAATAATATACTATAAAATTAATGTCTGACATGTTTTGAGTGAAGAAGCACAACAAAACTGCGGTAAAGTTCATAAAAATGTCATCATGCTCACAAGAATGTGAGTCATTATGCAAATGTCATTATTATTATACGTATGAATATGAGTCCATCATATTGATGATTAATTAATTTCTATACTTTGGGATGTTTGATCGTATACAAAAATGTAAAAATACACTGAAAATCACAGTTTTCTATGAAAACAGTTCTGCTGCTAATTATGTTTTTATTAGATAATGAATCCAGCTTATTAGCTAGACATATAGATATGAAAATGATTTACAGAATTATTTGGGGTTAGTCGGGCACAAATATGCAAAAATAAACAGAAAATCAATGTTTTCCATTTTAACAATAGATCATTGTCATATTATTCAAATGTTATGTATGGATATGAGTCCATTATATTGATGAATATAGACAAATGAATTTCCAAATGAACTTTGGGAGGTTTAATATTGCACTAAAATGTAAAAGTACCAGTTTTCTAATTTCTATAACAATAGCTTATTGGCATATTATGAAAATTATGTTTTTATTATTAGTATGAACCCAGCTTGTTAGCCATGTTAGCTATATAGAAATGAATAAATGCTTTTCAGAATTGTCGGGCGCAAATATAGAACAAATAAACAAAGTTTTCCATTTTAACAATATATTTTTAACAATGTATAAAATAATGTGAAATTTCACCAAACTTTGCAGTGATTTTAGGATTTAAAAATGGGACCTCTCTCCTATACTGTTTACTTACACTTTGATTTGGCTTACATGGAGTGGCGCAACGTGACGTGGTCGGACAGACTGGGGGACGCAAATTATTAAGGGCATGCACACCGTATAATTATATTTCTTTATCAATTTTTGTTCATAGATTTTCCCCTTATGTTTTCATTTATTTTTTTTGGTCAAATTACACCCCCCCCCCCCCTAGTGCCCAACGTAGCTACGCCACTGCAGGCAAGTGTTTTCTGTCCACGTGACTTCATTATGCCTTCATCATGTTCATGCGTTTAACGGAACGACTGCTATTTGAATAAAATGGCCTTCAAAATGATTCACATGGTAAAATTTCTTTCTACAATCAAATTTAAGCATGACACTAGGAAAAAATTAGTTTTCAATTATCATTGTATATAATGTACAGGTTTTGGAAGAACAGAACATTTTGCCCATGTATGGACCGTTAAAGGGATCCAGTAACATTGTCCAAATCCTCAAAATCCAATTGCAATTCTAACGGCTCCCTCATGCCTAATTGCTGAATTCGTATTAAAGGGACTTAGTAACATTGTCCAAATCCTCAAAATAGAATTTTAATTCTAGCGGTTCCCTCAAACCTTGTTTTATTAGTATTAACAATAAAATCATGGGACAGGTTTCGGTTTTTCAAATTTCCCTTTCATTACAAAGATGTACGATCGAAGAATTCAGATAAGAAAAACTCCGGTGGAGTTTTGAAACCGTGTACACAAAGTGAGTGCAGTGAGTTAGTGAATATCACTTTGCATTTTCGCTCATTACTTGGCCATGCAATGTCCATTTGACTTGAAATTTTCACACAATACCCTGTGGACATATGAGATAACAACAATATACATTGCATCAACCATTCATCACTTTTTGCACATGTCAACAAAGTTACTATATCCCTTTAATAATAGAAGCATGGGACAGGTTTCTGGGATCTTTTTTTCGAATTTCCTTTTTGTTAAAAAGATATACATTTACGATTGAATAATGAAGATGCATATAAATTATGTTTAACTGGATATAAGCTGGATATCCACTGGATAGTTTTAACCGTGTACAAAGTCAGTGCAATGAGTAAGTGAATATCACTTGGCATTTTGAATTTGCTCATTACTCGGCCATATAACGTCCATTTAACTTGAAACTTTCACACAATACCCGGTGGACATATCAGATAACAACAATATACATTGTATCAACCATAAGTTACTAGATCATTTTCAAGGTAGTATTGTATCCTTCTTATGCAGGCACCTTCAAGTTCAATGAATCATTCCAGGAGCAACAAGAATACTATACAGTATGTACCTACATCAAGACATGCAGTTTATTTAATCATAGTTTCTTGCCTTATTCAAATGTAAATATATCATTCATCCATGTACAGAGGGTCCTACGCCCCACTATATAGCAATAGATGCTATATCTGTAGGGTCCTTTTACCAATTTGTTTGTCTCTTAACATTTCATATACATGTACATGTATGATTGTTATCTTTGAACATATTGGTAATAAAGTTATTCATTCATTCATTCATTCAGTTGGTGATAGGATTCAAATGTGATGGAAACACAATATTGCGTTTAGGCTCACTATTTGGTATTGTAATCGAAAAGAACACCTACCCAGTTACGTCACATATCAGATTGAATCACTGTGATTGTGCTTAATCAAAATAATTTCATATTTAACTTTTGAACATCAAGTACAAACACGAAATACAATAATAGGTCTGCAGTTGCTATAGTAATTAAACGATCGTAACGGCCGTTTATTTATTTCGACCTCGTATAACATCGATACAATTCCGCTAAAAGATATTTCCAAGTTCTTATTTTCTCATATATCTAGCTCTGAAGATGTATTTTCAATCATATAAAACAACAATCTTGCAACTTTTGAATTCGGCTTGCCGAAGAATGGAGAACGGTAAACTATCATTAATGTTAATATGTTGTCTGCCTATTGGGACGTGGCCGGTGTATCATAAATGGTATTAATGGATATTGATAAACATTGTCAAAATCCTCAAAACCGCCTTGGCACTCTAGCGATTCTCACATACCATGCATACCTATGATCACTATTGTATCTGTATTATTATAGCAGCGTGGAGCAGTAAATATGGTCTAGTCAAGCGTGGAGCAGCTTTCGGTTTTCCAAATTTCTCTTCCGTTTTTATGTGTGATTGAAGTGTTCAGATTTATTAGTATCTATAGTGGATAAGTATTACAGTACTGATTACAAACGTCAGTGCAATTCATTAGCGAATATCACTTTGCAATTTGTGCACATCACTCGGTCATAATCTACCATTGAATTTTCACACTTCACTCGATGGACACATCACAGAAATACAAATGTTATCAACATGCACTTGCCAGTTTTCGCATAATGTCAACAAAGATACTATAGTTATAGATCCCTTTAAAAAGATCTAGTTACTTTGTTGACATGATACAGCAAATTATGAATGGTTGATTAAATATGTAGTGTGATCTCATATATCCACTGAGTAATGTGGGAAAATATCCCGTTAAATGGATGTTATATACTCTATGGCCTAGTAATGAGAGGAAATGCAACGTAATATTTGTAACTCATTGCATTTACTGTTTTAACACAGTAATACATTTTCAGTGGATAATTAAAATCCGAAAAACTGCAATCGTAAATATCTTTTTAACGAAACAGAAATTAGAAAAAACGAAACCGGTTCCATTCGTATAATTATTGGAAAATAATTACAACTTGGTTTGAGAGAACCACTATATAGAGTTCTGACTAGTTTTGACTTGCAGGGGTGGATTTAGACAATGTTACAAGATCCATAAGTAGATGAAGGATGATTATGTTAATTACCTGTGTTAATCGTTAGTCACGAAAGTAATATCCTAGTCGTTATAGCAGATTATCGCGCCTCATGTGCTCATCATCCAGCTTCGGGAAAAAAACCTCCAATTGGTGTGCTATTAGCGTAAAGTCGTATGTTTACTCCACGGAATTCCAACCGATGTGCTTTATATTATGATCGTCGCACCAAATTATTACCGTCTCGATTTAGTCTGCATAATTAACGATATGTGTTTTGTAAACAGATATTCCCGTTGAGGCCATGCGCTGCAACTCGTAAATCAGTAAATGTAATATAATGCGATAAACACAAATACTGTGCGTACGTAATATAGACGACAGCCTTTTGCTATAAATCGCCCCGGGTCATTATAGTTCTATCATAAAAGCATGCATGGGAGGAATGCTTTGTTGCGTTTAGGTTGGACGGATTTGCGTGCTTTCATCTTTCCTTTTTCGTGCAGTTTTGGTGGATAAGAAGATGTATACTTTACTAGATGTATTCAAATGATGATTACAGCACGTAGAATATCCCGTATCAAGGCTCCATGCATGCTTACCCATGCATGCCACTCACAGATATACAGTGCAAGCATGGTCATCACACCCGGACCCATCACACCTACTTCTACTTCTACTTCTACTTGGGTACTCGACAGGGTCCATCAGTCAGGACGTAGAGTCGAGGGGAACCGGTGAGGTATCCCATTAATTGCCGATTGAGGCAACTGCTCCCGCAAAGGCTCCTAGTGATGTAGAAGCCAAGATATTATTGGGGAGCGCATTCCATGCTGTTACAGTTTGTGGGAAGTAGGAGTTCTGGTAAAGCTGAGTTCGAGTATGTATATGCTTGAGCTTATTTGGGTGGTATTGTCTGGTGATGCTTGGGGCCATTGGTGTGAGGAGTTGGTCAGGTGTAATTGCTACCATGCCATTCTGAATTTTGTAGAGGAGGCTAAGGCAGGAGATGTGTCTGCGTCTTTCCAGTGTACTCCATTGAAGTTGTTGAATCATAGCAGACACACTCTCAGAATGGCGGTATTGTCCGTATATATGTAAAATAGTGACAATTGCCCAACCCGTACAAGTATCATGTAGTATACTTGCAACACTATACAGGGTGGCCCACAAATAACGGAACGGGGTACTTGCCATAGGCCTACTAAGGACTCATGATGCCCGCCATACTGCATCGAGTAACGATCAACCGTGCGCCATTGTGAGTGTGCCTTCAGCTGTGTATAGAGAAGAAGTGGTACTAACAATGGCGCACGCTTTGAACGTTACGAGTTGCTATGACGGGCATCATGTGTCTACATTATAGCAAGCACCCCGTTCCGTTATTTCTGGGCCACCCTGTATAGCATGTAAATATCCGATATGCTTCTTTTTAAAGGAAATCGATTAGTAAGTTGATACTGGTGAATAAAATACTTCAATCATTACAAATCAATGATAAAGTGCATCAGTTTAGTTCAAAGGGATACTACAGTTTTGGTCATACAGAAAGTTATCAAATAAAACCTATAAGCTGTCATTGAACAAAACTAACAGTAATAATGACGCTTGAATGGCAGTAAAACAAACGGTTAAGTTTTTGTCAAAAAATAATTGTATTCACTCAAACTTATGAGTTATAATTAAAAACTAACAATAATATTTCGATGATGCTTGCATGGCAGTAAAACATATAAACGGTAATACAGTGGGTTTTTTTTCATTAAAAAAGCAACCATTAAACACGAGAGGACCTCCAGACACCTCGCACATTCACAAAATGTGAATGTGATCTTTGGGTAAAATTATTATGCATTATAGTAGAGAGATCATCAAAAAACATTTTGGTATATTCATTTTCAAAAATGTGTAGGATTTAGGATTTGTTAATTTTCTCAAAGTGTTGAATAAAAGTTGATCCCAATCGGTTGGTTCCGATCGGTGACCACTGACCACCTAAACATAAAACTATATTCTTCAAACAAAATGAGACTTCACCGTTGACGATATCAAAATGAGGCATTTTGCAACATTTCGCTTTTAACTTGGCCCCGTTTTCCGAGGTGTAATACACATTCCATGATCACATATTACAGGGGTATAGTACAGCTTTGGTAAGGCTGAACTTTAGTAACCAAAACCTGGACAGTAACAATATAAACGAATATTTATAACTCCACCATGCTCGAAAGGTATAAAAAATTACAAACGACTAAGTAAAAAGCCCGTTATCATAAAAAAAAAAAAGAGCCATTAAAACACAAGAGGGCGTTTTCTAAAAAGGCATCGGTTTCAACAATTTTTCATATAATAGTATGCATGTGATGTTTTATTGAAATAATGATTAAATAGAGAGATAACTCAACAATTATTTTAAAAAACGCTTTTGAAAATGTTTGAAAAAGTGAAAGCATTTTTTTTATTTTTTGAAAAAAATCATCTAATTATTTGGGCCCCAAATAATTATAAGATCCGACATATTTATTGATATTTCAGCCGTTTCTAGGTCTATTTTGACCAAATAAAGTTTATTCTGCCATTAAAATTGCATGTTCTCTCAAATTCGACACTCAGTTTTTCATTACCTCACAAAATAATTATGATGTGCAGCGCCCTCTCTACCAAAACTAAACTACCCCTTTAATTGTAAATGGCGCATAAAGGGGCCTAATAAACAGGCTCTCCAATTTTAAGTGGTTCAGTGCCCAGTCGATCGAAAGTTGATCTCTGTAATACCGATATGTATACACACTGTCGCAATGCGATTATGTATGTAGATATAATATGAACAAATTAATAGTATTAGGACAGCTGCATGGTGCTTATTATAGATATACTTGAATTTGTAAACTTATTTTAAATCTTATGACTATTGAGTAGTGTGTCTTTGACTTTGTTATGGTCTGGGGTGAGTACTTTTTCTGTACTGGGCCACGTAGTTCCCGTGTAGGCTGGCATTTATCTGGCTGCTTGTGTGACGTGCACAAAATTGCAACATTTCAATATACATGCAAAATCTTTCCCGTGTGAGGGGATACCCCCTCCCACACCCCCCCCCCCCCCCCCTTTGGCTCTGCCCCAGCCCTCGGTTATTTGATCAGACATAATGTGGCATATGGTTTATGTTGGAACTGTGTATGACACTATCTAGTACACAATCTAGTAAATATTAGGGGGTAACCTCGGCAAAATTGCAACATGGGATTTTTCTTCGAAAATTCGTTCAGGAAACTGCCCTGAACAAGATACAAAAAGTCTTAAGAAATCGGAGCTGGGGAAAGTGGTTTAATTTGCATTATAAAGATAATTAGCTTATTTGCATAATTGTGAAATAAGGTCAAGGGTCATTTTCTATCTAGGAATAGTACACTAGTAATTATTAAAAACAAAATGGGGCAAGGATCCATTTCCGGTGCTCGTTTGCGAGTGCCATATGGGCAAAACCCTGAAATCCAAGATGGCTGCTTCCTAATTTGCATATTTATGAATATTATTTGTTTTCAGTGGCTACAACCTCTAATAAGCAATAATTATAGGGTATTTTCTTTAATCATGTTCTAAATGTAGATACCACATCAGCTTGGTTGCCGCCTTGGCAACCTCTAGCAATGCATATAATTAGCATAATTTGATTATTTACACAATTTGCATATTCCGTAAAATCGTGGATAGCGTAAGCACAGAAGGTAAAAAAGACGAGAAATACCACTTTTCCAAGGTTTTGGGGGGCAGGAAATCCATTTATGATACATAATTCGACGTATCACCTTGGCAACCCATATAAATCCATGATGGCCGTCTTTGGCATAAGTTAAAGGAGATAATGCTATTTTATGAGAGCATAATTTGTTTACTGTTAGCAACCTACTACATTGAAATGGCGCTAGACTACTTTTTTTTGTTGTGAGGTAATGAAAAACTGAGTGTAAAATTTGAAAGAGCATAATATTTAAATAATAAAATCCTCTTTGTTTGATCAAAATCGTTTCAGAGACGGCTGAAATATCCATAAATATAACAATTTGTAATAAACCTGGGGCCCCAGGTTTATTAGAGAATTTTGAACCAGCCGTTAAAAATTCAAAAAAAATGCTTCCTCTTTTCAAAAAGTTACAAAATAGGTATTTAAATAGTTGTTGGTTATTTCTCTATCTAATCACTATTTCAACAAAACATCACATGCACAATATTTTATTCAAAATGGTTGAAACCGATAAGTGTTTAGAGAGCGCCCTCTTACGTTTTAACGGTACTTTTTGAATGATAACATGATCTTTACTAAGTCATTTGTAATTTTGTGTTCCTTTCTAGTTATAACTATTAGTTTGTAATGTAATGATGCAGGTTTTGGTTACTAAAATTCAGTTTCACCAAAACTGTACTCTCCTTACCAGAACTCAACTATCCCTTTAAGTATTCCAATTGCTAATTCCAATAATTGAGAGTCCAAAAATTATAATATTGTTCTATTATAACCAAAATAATGAAGTCGTGTATCATTACATTTACAGTGTAATTTGGGAAGCAGCCATCTTAGATTTAAGAAGATTGCCATGGTGCTGTATGGAAATAAGTATACAAAATGGACTTGTTGCCCCCCAAAACCTTGGAAAATGGTATAACTTGTCATTTTTAGTTTCCGGGTTCCCAATAATATACTCAATTTGGGGGAATATGCAAATTAGGTAAATAACCCAATTAGCCTATGCAAATTATATGCATTGATAGAGGTTGCCAAGGTGGCAACTAATCTGAAATAGCTTCACTACATATTTAGAACATGAATGAAAAATATTAATCTGGCATTATTGCTTATTAGAGGCTGTAACCACTGAAAACCAATAATATTCAAAATATGCAAATTAGGGGCAGCCATCTTGGCTTTTAGGGCGTTGCCCATACGAAACATGCAAATGAGCACCGTTAATGGATTCCTTGCCCTAAATTACCCTATTAGCATAATCGTTTTTTATCAATATTGTACTATACCTAGATAGAAAATGACCCCTGACCACATTTCATAAATATGCAAATTAGCTAATTATCTGTATAATGCAAATCAAACCACTTTCCCTAGCTTCGATTTCTTAGGACTTTTATTATGTTGTTCAGGCTAGTTTCCTGAACAGAATTCCGAAGAAAATTCCCATGTTGCAATTTTACCGAGGTCAAGACCCTATATGGCCAGTGGCTCAACCTTTATAATGAATAGGGAAATAGGCCTACACAAATAAATACAATCTGAAGCTTTGCCCGGCATAGCAACATCTAATGAATGTTAGGTGAATTCCGAGAATTGAATTGTATTTCTAGGAATCCAATGGACTCTTAGATAAGAGTAAGGATATACAATTGCGAAAAGGCCCCTCTTTTTATTTAAATTATTATCTATTGTACCGGTCAGCGCACCAAGTTTCTGTACTGTATGCCACGGCCACGCCCTATGTAGCCTAACCGATAGGCGTCGGGCTTTTTGGCAAGTACTAATCGCGTTATGGAGACGGACAACCGGCGAGTCCGAACAACCGGCGAGATAGGGTTCGGGCATCCCGGTAGTTCCGTCCACATAACGCGATTAAGTATACTTGCTAGAAAGCCCGACGCATATCGGATAGGCTACGCCATATGCAGGGTGGCCCCAACAAACGGAACGGGGCACTTCCCACTAATAGTAACAAAATGATTATGTCCATCGGATAGGGTGTCTTTTTGTTTAGGGCGCTTTGAGTGAGATCATGTCAGGTTCCCATTTTTGTCAATTTTTAGCAATTAAGTCAGTGTCTGATAAATGAGACTTGCTGCCCGTCATACTATCGAACAACTATTCCCATTCTCTCGGCACACAGCTGAAAGCACAATAACGATGGCGTGCGGATTGCTCGCGTGTTCGACGGTATGACGGACAGTAAGTGCGATTTATTAGGCACTGACTTGGTACATTGATAAAACTCCTGACATGGACATGGTGTTACTCACAGCGCCCTAAAACAATAACTACACAGGTATCATTTTTCATTGGAAACGACACTCTATCCGATGGACATAATCATTTTGTTACTCTATTTTGGAAAGTGCCCCGTTTCGTTTTTTTTGGGGGGGGCCACTGTATAGGTAACCAATTCCCAATTCCCATGTACATGTAGTAAGGTACTGGGCCTTGGACCAGCGAAAAAAAATACACGGGGGCGGCGGGCGAATTCGCCCCCGAAATGCCCAAATTCGCCCCCGAAAAAAAAAAATTCGCCCCCGAAAAAAAAAATGTAATTTTTTTTTTTTTTTTTTTTTTTGAATTTGTGATCAAATGCTTATAAAATGATCACTTACAGCATTATAGAGCCCCTGAAATCCGAAAAAGAGCCCGGAAATTTGTAGCCCCCGAAAGTTGGAAAAGTAGCCCCCGAAAATGGAGCCCCCGAAATAAAAATATTAATTTTTTCGCTGCCTTGCCCTTGGACAGCGAGAGCGACAGCCGGACGCGTGGAGCCTACCTGTACCTGCGGCCGCGGCGCGCCTGCCTGGCCGGCCTGGCGCCCGCCGCGCCGCGCCGCCCGCGCGGCGCGCCCATATTTCCTGAATGCTCCGTGCGTGGCGTGGACGTCGTTGCATTGGCTTTTTGTCGTTTCTTCCTTCGAGCAGTGCATTTTGAGTTTTGCTTCCTTTGCTCACATATTTCTGGCAGCCAAATTAACCCCAAAGGTAACTATTGACACTACTGATATTGTTTGGATAACATTTGGTTAACTTTTTAACGTAGTTTGAATGCACTTGCCACTTGAATTAAGTTTAATAAAAGTTTTCACCCCCGAAAATATAACGTTGCCCCACATATTACACTCTATGTTAGTTACTGCTCACTTATACTCGTACCTGTTCTGTCTTGTGTAAAATACTTTGTATGTTACACATGACCAGATGACTTTGTATGTGGTATAGCAAGGGGTTGCATTACCGAACGTGTTGTATTACCGTACATGCAAATTCCCATAGGAAAAAACGTTCAAATTTTGAAAGTTGAATTTGAAAGTCGGCATTAAGTTTAACGGAGGATAATAAATGGATGTTTACACTACGAACTATTGCACGAACGGATGGCTTCCGGGTTTGCTTCCGGGTTTTGTCGAGCGAGCGACGTATTCATCTAATTACGTGACGTCACTACTACGGCAGCATCGGGCCGATTTTTATGAATGAAATGGATGCACATGCGCACTAGCTTACCCAGCATCTGCGTGCGGTGTGCTACAAGATTCTGCTTGCAACTGTGCTTCATCTGGTACCAAACTCGGCCTAGTTTCCACTTTTCTTCTATTTTTTACGATTTTTTGAAAGTGCTATTCAAGAGCGGAAAGCCCATACGATACCTTGGTCTTACTGTGATTTCGGTAAGTAGTATACTTTTCATGATATTCTTACGAATTTCCGTCGGTGTCGCATCGTGTTCGTGGATGTTTCTAGATTGATAATGTCCATGTATAATACCTGTGTTGTGGTTGTATGAGAGCAGTCGCTGTAATATGCATGGAATTGTACCGTCTCAGATGCTGGCGTGTAGTATCGCTCACGATACTTTGAGAAGGGGTGGGCATCGTGGCCGCCCGCAATTGCGCCCGCGCGTGCTATCGATACTACCTCCATGCGATATTCTACACAGAGCTGCAAAGCTGATTTCGGGCACGTGCACCGAGGAGCTACGTCATGAGCAAGGCAGCCAATGAGATCGCGCGCTGAGCTGCAGCCAACCGTTGTACAGGGTGAATGGGGAATAGTTCGTAGTGGTTTAGCGAACATTTTCCACCATTTCCCGAAAGAAATAAGCGTCCCGAGGCGTTATTACGCGCGTTTTGCCGCGCACCAGTTGCAGCGCGCATGTCAATGTCATTCACGTTCGGTTAATACAACACGAAATCTTGCGTCGGGAAGAGGCTTCTTTTTTGGAAGGGTTTACAAGAAAGTTAATTTGAAGAAAAATCAGTAAATTCTTGAAGATATTTTACATCAAATGTGTTCTTTATGAGTTTATGTAACTATGATCAGCTCTGTGCGTAGCACAGAGCTGTGAATTACTGACGATCGAAATGGTGTAGCGTTTTTGCGATGAGGTGTTTTTATCACCTTTAATTATATTTTTTTTGTATTTGGTTAACCTTTTCTAGAGAACAAAAGTGCGTTTTATCTGCGCGCTACATAGAAATTATATGAAAAGAATAATAACTTACCTCAAATTGATGATTAATCCCAAACGGCTTCGCACAAATATTCGAAATTGTCCTGTCGCCTCCAAAGTCATCGGCAATGCATGCTGGGATATATAGGCGAGGTTTTATTCCGGTTCCGCGCGTAAGTGGCGATCGGTTGACTAATACATATAAGCCAGGCCACTGTACTCAATGTTAACCTAACCGCCTGGCATATACATCGCTCATTTTAGCAACGTATAGTTTCCGTCGACGTGATTTAGCAGACGACGAACTATCAATCGCTGTGCAGAACGCGCGCACATCTTGGCTCGTACGCCAAAGTTTGACCTGCGACCTCACGCATGCGCACTGTGGACACAAATTTGGATACCATTTTGGAATTTTTGCTTCTTACCACAATCTGGACGATAAAAACCTAATTTTGTGAATAAATACACCGAATGGAGCCTCATGTATCAAGACAGTGGACCATTGATGTCCATGGATAACATCCGTCGTAAGTATAAAACCAGATATAAATTGTATAGTATCTTATATACTATTTTTACCAATAATTGTTACGAGCGGTACACCTAACACACACTTCAATATGCCAGGCTCTGTGCTACGCACAGAGCCTGGTTAGGTTAGAGTTTATGCAGCTGCTCGTATACTTTCCACTTTGATTTAATGCATCTAATGTTTGTTTTGTGCCGTCAAACTAAAAGTATCCGGTAATAGGACACGATACCATACTATTTATTAATATTTATTTATCTATATTTATATCTATTTATTAACGGTAGCTTCGGGTCGTAGCCAATATCAATAACGACAGGGTCAGACTCAAAGTGAATTTGGCATTTGCCAACACTAACAGCAACAGCCAACACCCCTACTAGTTAAGGCCTTAAAGGTATGGTGACAAGAAAACTGCCTCAAAAATGGGTTTTACTGTATCTAAGGTAGATTTTCATGAAGATTACTAATACAAACATATTTTCCTCGTGGGAAAACCCGGTAAAATAAAAAAATCAACTTGTAAATTCACTTTCGGAACCCCCGTAAAAAAAACTGAGTCCCGGGCGAACAAAAAATGACGTCATCTTTGTGACGTCACCTGCAGGCAATCGCAGTTTAGCTCGGTCATAGACGTACACGCTGAGTGCAATACTCACGTTGACACAGAGATATTATTTCCATTTGTTTCAATATTTGCAAACATTTGTTCAGGTTTATATCATGGACGATATACACTCAGATGTGTAGCTGCATCCTGCTACAATTCATTTCTTAGCAATTCTTAAGCGTTTTCAGTAAAACCTCAATTTACAAGCAAAAACGAGTTTGTTTTACAAGCAAGTCATAGGCTCTGCATGTAAACAATGCACATTCCTCCGCGTTGCGGTCTGCATGTGATGTCATGAATCGGGTGACACGTGCGCACATTCCCGCTCTGCTATAAATGACTTTTTTTAGGAGCATGGAACGCCGATGCGTAATAAAGCAAAAAAGTTGGATGAAATTTACCTTTTTTTTCCCAACTTAAGGATTTCTTTGAAAAAAAGAGTGTGGTATATCAATAAAGGCATATATTTAAAGCTATAAACCTGAATCAAAGCCGGGATTACCCCCCTCCTTTAAGCCTTTAAGGCTCGGCCTCGCGCAATCAACTGCATGCGTGCAGCAGTTCGTAACCGTACGTAGGTAGCCACGCCGAGCGAACAAAATACGCACTGTCGCAATGCGATTCTGTATGTATACAATATGAACAAACAGTATTGGTGAGGACAGCTGGTGCTTATTAATATAGTTATACTTGAATTTGTAAACTTATTTTCAATCTTATGACTATTGAGTAGTGTGTCTTTGACTTTGTTAGCATAGTTAAGTTTGTGTACTATTATCAGTATAAACTATAATGTGTTTTTAGTATTCTCAGTGACAGTGTTTGGTGTGTGCGTGTTATTAGCATGTGGTTGACAAATCAAATACTAGACTATTTTACTTGAATAAATTAAGCAGGGCTCCATAACTCTTGCAGTTGCACTGGCCCGCTGGTCTGGGGCCAGTGAAAAATTGTACACAAAAACGTATAAAAGTCACATGTTATTGGCTCGATCGGGTAAGCAGATTTTCAATCAGACATTGACATAATAAGAAAAATCTTGTTTTCTTCCATGTCATGCACAGTTTGGATCAGGAAAGAGTGATATTTTGAATAATTAACATTAAGTTTACTCATGCTATTTCAACTTGTTGCAGATGTAAACAATATTTTATGTCAGAATAAAAAAAAATTAGTTTAATATTTTTCCAATAGATTGCGCTATTTACACTAATTTACACAAGATTCTTTTTGATAAGATGATACCACACCCAACACATTCTGAAAGTTATCACTGTATAGGCAATGAAGCATTAAGAGGTTGAAAAATCAATTTTTTCTCTTCCTACTAATCACCTTATTCTTTGAAAGTGTTTGGTTGATTTAATTATATTTACCTACAAATTCAAATAAATGAGGTGGTTTGCAGTGAGCAGAAATGCATTCAGGTTGTGTTTTAACTGTAAAGTGTAATATTCATTGTGCAATAAGAATGTTCAGAATGTGTTCGGGGCAGCGTTGGTTCGGGGTGGTATAAAAAGATAATGACAAGGTTTGATTTATATACATCTAGCGCCTAATAATAGTAATATATGATACAATTTCATCTCCAAGTGCTTTGCACTATCATTAACCAGACATAGGATACAATGCAAACCAGTACATATTGCGTGCACCCTCTTCACCCCCTGGAGAGCATTCCTTCCAAGCAGTAAAATATATTTTTGGGGGGCTACTTTTCAAGCTTACCTGCATGAAAATAACACTCCAAAAATTGATTTGCATTGAACTCTAGATGCAAATTTTTGCTGGGTCTCTTTTATGATTTTCGGGGGCTCTTTTTGGCATTTTGAGGCGAATTTGCCCTGAGCCACAGTGTATCTGGTCAAAACTAAGGCTTAACAACGAGTGCTAGCTTTATCAGTAACATTACCCAAACTTTTTTCCAGAAACTTGACCATTTTATTTCAATTAGTGTAAATTTATTTTAGGGAGATATTCTTTTGTCAGCTGAATTTTCAGTGTAATGCCCATTGATGACTTTTATAATAGTAGAGTGTTTTGTTTTTAGAATGACTTTAAAAAAAAAATTTATCAGTCACTACCTCAATAGCTTGTATTGTAATAGTGACTGAACTGGCTGCATTATTTTGTAATCAATTGAGGTTTATATATTTGTAACTCCTAACCAGTAAATACATGTATTAAAGTCGATCATTTTGTGTGTGATCTTTTCAGAATGAAGACACTTTCCAGAGCACTCTGCTGGTTTACGCTGCTCCATCAAGTGGCATTCATCATCCTGATTGGATGCAAGACCAGCCAACAATCGTCTGAAGATTTCATCCAGCCTCCAGCGACACCCGTCACAGACACCCCCCAGATTCCCCAACAGGATGATAAGCAGTCAAGTGTCTTTGGCGCCCCTGGTCATATGCAGCCACTGGGATCACACAGGTAATCAATGGCAATATCATTTTATGTATTCAGTATGCAAAAACAGAGCCATTTCTGTCCTTTTTTAGATAAAGCTTCCATCTTGTAATAATTGTTACTCAAGTACAAAACATACAAAACTCATATTCTCTTGTTATTTTCAATGTTTTTCAGGTTTAATCAAAATTTGTAAAAATTTCTATATTGGTTTTTGCATGCAAACCCTTCATATGTAGCCCCATATTCATGACACCCAGGAACCTTAGTTTCATAATTTGTTTAATCAATTCTGGATGATAAAGCCAAGTAAGCAATGATTGGTCATTTTAGTTGCCTGCTAGTATCAACTTTAGATACTATAGGAAATATTAGCAATTTAGCGTTTGGTCTTTAACTGTATCACCATTGTTTGGAATCTGCTTGTTAGCTTGGAGGCCTTGTCAGAAGGCTACCTTAGTACAGTTCGAACCCTGCCCACCGCGTTTGTCCTTCAGCAAGACAATTTATCCACTATTGCTGCTCTCTACCCAGGTGTATAAATGGGGACCGGTAGGAGGTGAAAGCCTTTATGTGAACGATCTTCTTAAGCCCATGAGCGCTTGGAAGGAATGCTCCCCAGGGAGTGGAGATGGTGCACACAATGTGTGCTGGTTTGCATTGTATCCTATGACCGGGGTAATAATAGTGTAAAGCGCTATCATTTATGTATTTAGCACTATATGGGTCATTCTTCGATAAGTGTATATTTTCGATCATCGTGAGATCGTGAAAATCAAAACTATTTCTCCACTTTCTTTCTGTGTGTTTAATATATGTTAACATCTGTAGATTAGGGAAATATTGTTTGGCGCGATATTTAATGGGGCTATGTAATATTTGTTGGGGTTTTATTAACATGTACACTGTTAATGCGTCATCTCCGTCACGACATTTTTGCACAACTAGATCGTCGCATTTTAACTGAAGAACATAATTCACTTCTTATTCAATCTTCGTTTGGAAAGAAAGGGTGACTGTGAAAAGAAAAAACAAAACATTGGTCAACCATAATCACATTTTTTTCTCTCGAGCCACCATTTATACTTGCCTTGCTGAATAAATAGTGAATTTTGCCAAATAGTTTTGCTTTCAATCAGTGTGATAAAATTTTCTCAGGAAATTAGGATGAAGAGAGGTACATGATTACGAGTAAATAGATCGCTAAAAATACCAATACAAATATTTTTTACCAGAGTATAATCTTTGTTGAAATTTATGCATTTGAACTCAGCGTGACGGAGATGACTGAAGCGTGACGGAAATGACTGAAGCGTGGTTTTAAGAATACATTATAATCACATGTTATATAATAATCTAAAATTCATGCAAACTAAGCTTTGTCATAGAATATTTGTCAATTTTGAACAACATTGTGTGTCAATTAACTGAGTTTACAATCCAACTCAAACTCATCATCTCAGTCACAAAAGAGCCGTGACGGAGATGACGCGTGACCCCCGCGTGACGGAGATGACTATCAGACACATTTAAAGCGCCAATAGCTAATGGCAATGTATTCAATACAAATGAGTGATAGTGTTGTATGGTTGTTCCGTGGGCACATTCATACAAATGATTAGAAATTCAATCTAACATCTTTATCTAGCTAATATCAATCGTTCGGAGATGATGATCATCATCTCCGTCACAAAAAAAAACGTGACGGAGATGATGCGTGATGGAGATGACTTTCAGACACATTTAAAGCGCTGATAGCTAATAGCAATGTATGCAATACAAATAAGCGATAGTGTTGTATAGTTGTTCCGCGGGCACATTCATACAAATGATTAGAAATTCAATCTAATATATTTATCTAGCTAATATCAAGCGTTCGGAGATGACGCTTAATAAAGGTACGGACCTGGTTTTTGACAAAGATCTCAAAAAAACAATGTTACTTACCTATAGACCGGGGAAAAAACGTGTCTCTTCTTTCTACTACCTAGTCACCCGACATGTTGCCACCACGATCACTCAAATTTAGCATATTTTTGTACCGTAGATGACGGACTCAAAATGCGTGACGGAGATGACGCAAAATATCGGGACACACAAAACAGACTCCTTTTTTGATTTTTTTTTTTAAATCGTTGCATGTGTGCGTATTTAATCTTGGTATTCGTAGTCAACTCATAAAATTGAATTTATTAAGGTATATTAGGACAAAAAATATGCATCTTTTTTGAAATGCTATATTATGATATTTTTACATAATGCCATCGGGACATGCGAGTTTGAGGGGGGTTGAACATTAAAAAAATTAATTTTAAAAAAAGTACTAGAGTTATCACTTTACTTTTTTTTTGATTTTTTGATTTTTCACTTACTTGTAAGTCAACACAAAGAAGTAACAAAAAAAACTTAATTTTTTTTTTCTATGCGACACCAAAGTAGCGGGACGCAAAACTATACACTTATCGAAGAATGACCCATATAAGAAACTATATTATCATTATTAAAGCCTTGGATTTGAATGCCTGTTCAGCAATAGTTTCATTTTGTATGACAATCCAAGAGCTGTATAATTTTGCTTAAATGATAATACAAAATTCTGCAGATAGAATTTAATACTGAGACCCTTCTCAACTTCTATTTTACCCTGGGTATCAAGGTACCGTATTCGCCGGCGTAATCGCCGCATCGCGTAAGGGCGGCATGCGGAATTTGAGCATTGAAATTGAAAAAAAAAGTGGGAGAAAAGTGCGCTAGGAAAACTGGCGACAAAAAAAGCGGGAATTTAATGGTTTTCCTAATTTTTCTCCTCATCTTGATATATATTTCAATTTGATAAATTGTCAGCGCAGCTGGCTTACGCATGTACATGTACAAATATTTACGTACGTAAACGTTTGTACATCGAGTCAATCGCGTAGCTCGCGAGCACGCCTTAGCACTCGTACGTGGCGCTCTGCCGTCTTTGCCAAAACCATTTAGTATACATTATCTTTATGCGATCGATCGATGGCAGGCAAGCGCAGCGCTGGCAGTGCATTTGTTTCGTAACTTTGAAGTTAAAAACGTATCGGATTTAGCAAATATCGGCAAAAAAAGGTGAGAAACCATTCTAGGCCAGGGTAAACGTAGACAATTTGGCTAAATAATGTTTTATCACCCAATACAATACAGTGCAATACAACTAAGTCCCACACCTGTTGAAATGTGTTGTTTTGAGGTCAGTCAAGAGTGAAAATTTGACTATCGCCGCGTATGCGCCGCACCCCAACTTTGCAGGTTTTTTTCGAGGAAAAAGTATGCGGCGAATACGGTATATTGAAATTATTTTTCAAAAAATTATTAATACCATCTATCTTGTACAAAAACAGACCCCCTGAAAAGCCAGGTGTAGATGTCTTGGATACCGTACCAGATCCTGAACTGTTTTTCAGCCGCTATGTCAGAGATGGCAGACCAGTCGTGTTCAGAGGAGCTGCTAAAAACATGGCTGCCTATCAGTTGTGGACTGATGAATATTTAAGGTGAGTTTAAATGACCATTGGCCAATGGAAATAAATCCTGTTGAAAAAATTGTACTTGGCTGCTTTTAAGTGCCACCGAGATCAGCTACAAAATAAAAATTACGATAGATTATAGGGACTTGATGGCTGTATGTACTACTGTTTTATACAGCCATACTATAAGCCAGCATAGAAATAAATTATGGTAGTAAGCAGCGAAAAAATACACGGGGGCGGCGGGCGAATTCGCCCCCAAAATGCCCAAAAGAGCCCCCGAAAAAAAAAAGTAGCCCCCAAAATTTGATTTTTGTATTTTTTTTTTTGGGGGGGGGGGGGGGGGATTTTGGGGATTTTTTTTTTGGATTTTCTGTTTGGATCGTGATCAAATGCTTATAAGATGATCACTTACAGCATTAGAGCTTAATAGTAGCCCCTGAAATTCGAAAAAGAGCCCGGAAATTTTTAGCCCCCAAGATGATAAAAGTAGCCCCCGAAAAGGAGCCCCCGAAATAAAAATATTAATTTTTTCGCTGGTAGTAAGAGAATACCTGAAAATGCTTTTCTCCTTGAGTCAAATTTACTTGTTTACAACGTGATTTCAAAGCAGTCTGAATTGATGGACCTTGAAAAAACATGGAGCACTTTTTCTTCCCTTTAGTTTAGACTTTAGTCAATAAACAGTTTGGGCATCTTGTGGTGGAGTGGAGGAGTGGAAGGAAGATAATTGATCCTAGAACCTGTGGTGCATGATACTTACCCATTGAAATTGCTATTTGAGAGCAGAGCATTTGTCTGCAATAAAGTCTTTTTGTTTCCTTCATTTGGTCAATTTTGTTACAGTGAGCAGTACGGACAACTTGTGGTGGAGGTGGAGGAGGGGAAGAAAGAGAACCGGTCCAAGGATCTTTGGCATATGCCCCTCGCTCAGTTCATCCAGAAATACCAGAAGGAGGACATCTACCTGGTCACGGATGTCCCTCAAGAAATGTCTGGTACGTTCCCAAAGAATACTTGTTTAATTTCTTTGCTCTCTATGCACATTGGCACTTAAAATGTGCCTCTATAAGAATTTATCATTATTATTTTGCATAGGCCTTGATTTGCAAAGGAATTTTGTTGTTCCAGAATGAATAAACTATTATCATAGCCTCACATCGCCCCCTCCCCAGATGAACAAAATATAATGACTCCCATAATGACTATAAACTATTGTAAATGTTTTCACTCCACAAATATTATAACTTTTGGTTCTTGTAAAATGGACTCACTAGAAAGTGGAAAATAAATGTACATGTTTTATATGTATTTCCCTTCAAATTTGGTTAGCTATCCTTAACTAAAAAAAGAAGTATATTGTGAAGTCGTTTCTGTGCTCACTAAAGTTGTATAGCTTCTTAGTAGCTTAGCATAGACAGGGGAATTAGGAAGAGCCACCAACTAGGTTACTCTGTACATAGCTTAGTCAATATAGTCTAGGTCATTAGCAGCCTACTATAGGCAGGTTGACTGACAGGCGGCCTCTAAGACAGGTTTGACTGTGGTTTATTATTGAAATTATGTAACTCTTCAAAATAGATAGCAAAATATTCTCTTCCTTGCTTATTTTTCCAGATGAGTTTGGGCTTCTGAGATGCATATCCTGTGGGAGTTTTGCACAGTTCCTGGCTTCAGCCGTCATCTGGTATAGCAGCGGAGGAACCAAGTCTGTCCTTCACTATGACAGCGCAGACAACATCAACTGTGTCATGGACGGCAGAAAGGAAATCTTTCTTGCTGACAAGGTGAACTCCACAAATCAGATAATTTACCTAACACGATGAGCTATTTGTGTTCTTTATATTGAACATTTGTACTAATACACATAAGTGGAGGAACCAAGTCGGTTCAGTTCTTCACTTTGACAGGAAAATTTACAAATTTTACTATTTGTGTTCTTTATATTTTACATTTTTACTAATTTGAATTTGAATATGAATTAATAAATTTATGTGGAGAAACCAAGTCCGTTCTTCACTTTGACAGCGCAGACAACTTAAACTGTATCGTGGATGGGAGACGTAGCCTATAGGTAACTTGTGAGAGTTTAAGTTTAGCAATATGTACTATATTTATATTGATTATGAACCAATTCTTGAGCTATTCAAATTCATTGATGCTTCTTTTGTATGATTAGCTATTTAAATATATTCTAAAACTTATTTGTCATTGAAATGATGATATTGACCACATCACAGATGACAGAAAATGGATCCTTCTGACCTGGTGATAGTTGTTTTGATCTATCTTTGTAATAAATATTGGCCACAGTTATTCAGTTAACTTTTTCCAAGCCGTGGCATTCCAGTGGTTGCAATTTCCTTACTTTGTACACTTTTCATGTGTATTTGATTTGCCGAATAAATAATAATAATAAAACAAATTTTGAGTATTGATATTTTGGGCAGCGATGATGATGATCCCAATGCCTGACCTGATATGGCTTGTGTCTAAAGCCTTGATCAGGACATGAACAACAGAAGTTATTTAATCTTCTCGCTGAGCTGCCTGCATTTCATATTCAAATATTCCCAACAGCAAATACAGTTAATTGTAACTAATGATAATAATTAAACATGGCCTTTTCGCTATCAATACAGTCAGACAGTAATTTTAGCAGATTTTACAGTTTATCAGATTATTTTGCATCATTTATACAATTAAGGGTCACTTTAAAATCGAGATGGTAACATTCATAGAAATTGTTTAAACATGCTCAGGACTGGTCCTTAAAAATACCCTGGTTGATGTCCATAAAGAAGACCAAATAGTATCGAACAGGTTGGCGTTTTTGTGATTCTTGTGAAAATAACTCCAAAAGGATAATGTATTCTAAGTTTATAGAAAGTATACAATTTTTTCTTCTGATTTTAGGATGAGAAAGCCAAAGTCAACATTGACCACACCGACGGGTCATTCAGCGGAGCGGATGTAGAGAGGGTGGACTTGACCAAGTATCCTGGACTGGGGGAGGTACCCTGGTATAATGTCACACTGGAGAAGGGAGATTGTCTCTTCATTCCATACAGGTATGTATTTTAATTTATCTCCTTGAGTGCCAAGCTCGCATTTTTGCGAGTTATAATACACATAAATGCCATAGAGCATTAACATCCCTGGCAAATGGTTTTGATGGAAGTCTACATTGTACTTGTAAAAAGGAATGAAACATATATATATCTCAGTAGCAGATGAAAGATCATTTAGTAATTGTATTTATAATTGACACTCGGTGTTGAGATCGAACTAAACCAAGTTTCCAGGATTAGGAACAGTACCCTGTTATAATGTCACACTGGAGTAGAAAGATTATCTCATTATTCCTTATAGATATGTAGCTGATGGTCAAAGAATTTAAAATGTTTGCTGAAAATTAAAGAGCTGATAATGTTGAGAGAATAAAACAAAATCACACTGGAACTTTTTTACGAATATTCCAAATCTAAAAGTACTGCTTTTGGAAAATAACTAAATACAATCGTTTACCATATGACCTTTATTTGAACATAAAATGCAAACAAAATAATCTCTCTGTGCTCTTTTTTTTTAATTGCCTCAAGAGAATACATGAGAGTATAACACATAGATTATAAACCGAGTTTGACATTTACAACTACTTTTTTCTCCCCTTATTGGTGCAGATGGTTTCACTCTGTGTACTCCGAGGGCCGTAACCTAGCTGTCAATGTTTGGTTTGTCCATCAGCTCAGATTCAACGCATCGGGTTGCCATGACGACCCTTCAACCATGCCAGAGTTTGTTCCTCTCAGCAGTGTCGAGATACATCCCCATAACCTTGAGCATCTCAGGTGATAATAATACTACTACTACTTGACTTATGATTCATTCATGTTTAGTTGTTGTTTTGAATATAAACCTAAGACAAAAAGTTAGTCCCCCCTAAATCAACCATTTATAATTTCATAACCAAGAATTGTTTCAATTGTTGGGTAAACAATGTGTAAAAATAAGAGGTAACCATTACTTCATGGTTGAGTTAGCACAAATTAAAGACAAAATTGTCATATTTCAAAATTCACAAAAGTAAATGTAATACTGCGTTATTGCAGTTTATTGAGTTTTAGAAATGTCAAATTGCGCTGTTTAACAATCGCAATAACATTAATTGCAATTGTAAAAATCTAATTTTTGTCAATGACAGAATGACCTTTTATTCTTCCAAAACAAAGTCTCATAAATTTGTAATCAAAGTGCTTTTCCGTAAAGGAAGTGCCAGATATTTAGCCTCTTTTTTTTAATATAGGTATTCAATTGCTCATACTATTGTGGTTTTTTAAATGAATGAGGAAATCAAATCAAATCAAATAGGAATTTACAATTTATCATGGTTTTACTTTCTGCAGATCTGAAATAGCCTACGAGACGTTATCGAATGGTGGTTTTCTGTCTCTCACCCGACTGGCAGCTGTGAACTACTTTGGATTAGAACCAGAAGAGGGAACACAGGTAATACTACATCTCATTTGCTGACATCTCATCTGAAGATCAATTAGCTAGATTTATTTAGCCTTTATTTAGCCTTAAAATAAAGTTAAATTCAATTCAATTATGATTTATGATGTCTTTATATGTGACCTTGCACCACAAAACGACCAATAAGTCGGGAAAACTGATTTTGCTGATTTTTATATAACATTCAAATAGAAGCCATTACCTTTAAAACGGTATATAATTTGTCATATTTGGACTAGGCAAACTCTTTCAAAATTAATGACAAAGATATGGAATATGGCTGATGCATTTTTTAAATAAGGGAGAAACGGGCCGCTTAAAAGATCCGTGTCTATTTATGGGCTGTAATAAGATCACATTTATTTAATGAAAAAACAATATTTCAACATAAATTATGATGCTCAAAATTTACCAGAAGGTAGATTAGGATATGCAAGTACAGGAAATACCAAAATCCTAAATCTCATATTTTGAACCAAATTTGACTGTTTTAGCTAATAAAAGAGAAACTACCACAGCGACATAACGGTCGTTTTGTGGTGTAAGGTCACATATGACTTTCACAAATGTGTTCTGTATATTTGTGATCTAGTGTATGAGATTGACAGATTATTTTTTAATATCAATACATTTTGCTTTTGCTTTTCATCGCAGCTGTTTCAGTTGCTAGATGAAGATGGAGATAAACAACTTAGCCTGGATTAGGTCTATTTGGACTGATTCATTGAATGTGTCTTTATGATGTCTCTATAGCGTCTATTGTATCAGATTGTTTATTTCAACATAAATCAAAATTGCCTTTTTTTGTTGTAATTGTAGCCAGTTCAGTTGCTAGATGAAGATGGAAATAACAACTCGGCCTGGATGAGATCTGTTCGGAAAACAACATTGAATGGGTCTATATGATGTCCAAATTGCTTTTAGAATATTGAAAGCAGTTAAAAAAAAATTTAAAAGACATTAAATGTGGTTTTGTTTCATTACAGCTTTTTCATTCGCTAGATGAAGATGGAGATGGACAACTCAGCCTGGACGAGGTTTATTCGGACAGATTCACTGAAACTTGCAACTCGCTGGGCATAGCCATAGGGGAAGAAGGAGAAGAGGGTGAAGATGAAGAGAGGGGGGATGGAGGTGAGGGATTGTCGATTGGAGACAAAGAATCGAGAGATGAAGGGATGATGAGCAGAGAGAGTAGGAATGAACCCATCGGGGACGGGCGGGAGGAGTTATGACACCTTAACTTGTGTTGAATATCTATTTATTTCATTTGTTTGAATATTTGTTAAAGTTGGGGTTAAATGAGAAGCTATATTCATTGAAACTTGCAACTAGTTGGGCATAAGGGAAGAAAAAGAGGGGGACGACATCAAGAGAGGGGGGATGGAGGTGAGGGATTGTCCACTGGAGATGAAGAAACGGAAGATGAATCAAGAGAGGAAGGGATGAGCAGAGAGGGTAGGAATGAACCCATCGGGGACGGGCGGGAGGAGTTATGACACCTTAACATGTGTTGAGTATCTATTTATTTAATTTGTTTGAAAATCTGTTAAAGTTGGGGTTTAATGAGAAGCTATATTCATTGAAACTTACAACTCGTTGGGCATAAGGGAAGAAAAAGAGGGGGACGAGATGAAGAGTGCGGGGATTTTTAATTTCGAAATAAGATGGAATATTTTTTTGAAATTAGATGCAATTTCTTTGTTTCATATTGGAGGCTTTAGTTTTTCAACCTTTTCCTTGTTATCATTTTGTTTTGTACAAATCTTTAAAAGACATTTTGTATTGGATGTAAATTATATTGAAAAGGTTCTAAACCTGTAAAGAATTTCACTTTTAACTGTTAATTTCTAAATACATCTATTCATTCTGAGGACTGCTACCATTGTCTTCCACTGTACACTATTTATTTTCTACATTAATAGTTATTCTGTGCTTGAATGTTGATTAAAACAGTCTTGCATGTTCGTTATCACTTCAATTTCTCAATTTCATCCAGTATTAACTATGAACTGATTTGTTATGTATATATTGCTTCTTGGAAAAAATATTCTGTAATGCATTGCATGCATCCACATGTGTGACGTATCTATTGAAATAGACCAAATTATAACTGTTATTGAATGTGTCTAATACAGTCCTGTTGATTATTAAATAGCTTTCTCCAAGAGAAGAAAATCATGATTTGTACAAAATATTTGATAGATTTTTTTTTAAGATAAGGAAAATATATTTATTCTAAGATAGTTTTAGTAAGGCTGAGCTTTAGTAACCAAAACCTGCACAATAACATTACAAACTAATAGTTATCACTCCAGTGGACTCCCCCATGTATAGACATTTATTTTTATTTTTATAATCAACAGTATCTTATATCCCGCTATCTGATCCATACAGAGCTGCCAACCATTCTTTTTTTTGCCAGAATTATTCCTTTTTATTTATTTTTTACAATTGCGGCATTCCTTTTTTTCCATGTACATTTCTTTGATTGTGAATGTAATGTATGCCATGATCTCTCAATTCCATGCTAAATTGATCTGCACAGGATGCGGGGCTATCCTTTTTTCTTTTTTTTGCAAAGCTGGCAGCTCTGGACAACTATTTTTATTATTATATTGAGCGGCTACAATGTTCAAACAAAGTGCAGAATATTAAATACATGTTTTTTTCTTCTTCGTAATAAAACAAACAGAAATGGGCAAAACTGTTTTGGGGTTTTGGGGGGAGTTAAAACAAATCGGAAAACAGGGAACAATTTTTTCTCTGTGTGCTTCTATTAATGTTTTCTTTCTTCATTGATTTCATAGGCCTCTATGTATATTTAATTTTGTATATGGAAAATAGATTTAAATTATCATCATGAATGAATTGAAATGTGAACAATGTTCTTAATGTACATTATCCAGTATGCAATGTTTGTGTTGCCTATTCATTTCAACTCTGGTTTGAAAATCAATTTTTTCGGGACCAAGGAAATGGAAAAAGAAAAAAAATGGCGGGGGCAATGGGTTAATATCATGTGTTTATCAAGAGTCTGTAACTATTTATACATATTCCATGTGTGTGTGTGTAAGCTTGTTAAATTATTCCTTCTTCCAACAGTAAACAAAAGGAATTGTGTAATCTAAGTTCATGTGTATGAAAATAATTTTTTTCAGTTTAGGTGGATTGATTTATTAGTATAAAATATATAATAATTTATACAAATATGAAGTCTCAAGGAAGCTACTTTTTGGGACAATAGAGCCTCTAACCTTTAACGTAACATATGCCTGCAGCAAATATTTTAATTTATGCGTATGCTTGTTTTATTTCTTCTTTAAACAGTAAAATAAAAAAGAATTGCGTAATCTAATTACAAGTTCATGTATCTTCTATTTTAAGAGGATTTAATGTTTTGTTACTTTTTATATTTTTGTAATAAATACATATATAACATGAAATATAAGGTTCTCACTTGTCATTTGTATGTGTTTCTTCAAAACGCGAGTCACAAGTCACCTGTGAAACATACAGTAAAACCTATAATAATGACCATTTAAGGGGGAAAAAGATAAATGGCCACTGTGGACAGGTTCCATAACATAGGGTTGTTGGCTGTTATAGACAGGTGGCCTATAAGGCAAGTTGACTGTATGTTTTATAGTCTTTCAGATAATATTACAAAATAATCTTCTTAATATACCACTAGGCAGAGGGTGCTACATGTATTTTTTTGGCCAGGAATTTGTGTAAATGAATATTAAAAGAAACTTTTCTGTCTTTGAGAGTTAAGTAGCAAAGGCAATAATTGGAGCCCTGCGATAAAAATGTGTGTATTGTTTAAAGAATGTTGACCAAATTGTGAGGAAGAGAAGGATATGACTAGTACATTCACCAAATACAATTACTGTTTGAGACGCATCAAAATGGATGTGTACACCATTTTATTTCAACCTTCATAGCCCAAATTATGACCACGATACAAATTGTATAATCTAAGAGCATTTAATTGCAATCTTGATCGACATAATTATGACAATGATCTAAATTATACAAGTCTTACAGCATTATTCTCATGTAAAGTTCAAATGGAATATTTGTCAAATGAAAACAAAAAATCTGCACTGTTCATCTTATTTTTCAGAAAATAAATACTATTTAGCATTAGTTTAAATTTACAGCATCTTAAAAAATAAATCCTCTAGAATTTGAATAATAAATCTATTATTATATTAAACAATTTATATTTTTTTATTCGTATTTTATTTCCACATTTTCAAAACAAACAGTAAACAACATAATGGGATCAATATTTCAAGCGATATATGTAACAAAATGGTTGTTTAACATAGGATACACAATTAATACATATATGCTGATCAAAGTAGTAATTAATAACATATAAATGCATACAGATTATGAAATAAATTTCGATGAAAATGTGGAGGAGCCAATCTTGGAAGCAAGGCTTGTGATTTGAAAGGCCCCTGAAATGGTTAAGCAATACTACGATTAAAAATATAACAAATGTATAATGAATGACATGCTATTTAATTACGTATAATTATATACTGAATATACTGCATATTTGTAGCATGTCATACTTTCGCATGAACAAGCAATATCAATCAACAATGAAAATCTATATAAATCAACAACAAACAACAGAAAAAACACATTATATAGAAACATAATGTGCGAGAATAGGGAAAGGGATAGAAGAGAGGAATTGAAGAAGGGCAAGTCAGAAGAACAATGTCACTTTTAGGGAATACTTAATACATGTATGTCATTATCATGATCATTATAATCATTTCAAGTATGAACAAATATGTACAAATATATCCAATGATACATAAAGTGTATAAGTCTATAAGTATAAATATCAGTGTCGCTTAATCAACACAAACAACAACATACATTAAAGCAAAAACATGATAGCGTATACATTTTATTTATACTGATTTATCAAATATTTCTTTAACTTAGCTTTAAATGCACTCAAAGTGGCACTTTCCCTCAAGGATTTTTCCAGTGAATTCCAACTTTTGGGGCCAGTAAACAAAAACGTTCTTTGTGCAGACAGAGATCTAAACAATGGTAAATGAAATAGTAATGATTGTCTTGTAGAGTGGCTGTGATAACTATTATTTCTATTAAACATATTTTCAAAAATAGTAGGAGCTTCACCATTATTAACACTGTACATAAACTGACAAAGATTATTTCAAGTTTTCAAGTTTATTTTATTTATCTTTCTGATATAACACACATTACAAATATGTCATGAACATAGCAAATTAACAAAAAAATATATGGCATTACAATAGAAAGATGAGGTGACCTTGGTTGAAAGCAGAGCTTGTGGAATTAAGGTCCCTCGTGTGTATCGTATGGGTATGTCCAGATAGACAAACTCATCAAATAAAAGTACTACATGCATTAAAATGCTTACAAACTAAACTAACTAATGAACTGAAAAAGATATAAACATAAATAAGTGCGATAAAATCTACTGACTACTAAATAATGACTATTTACAGGAAAAGCAGGAAAATACTACGAGTAACAGGACAAAATACAAGGTAGTGGGAGAGAGAGGGGCAATACAGACTGAAACACAGACAGAACAAAACAAGACAGACAGATGATTTAAGAAACAGGAGTAGAATTAGAAGTAAGCAGACCTATATATAAGCAAATAATTTTCCTACATTGTATATAATGATTTTAAAAAACCTATACATCTAGACGATATCGACTCAAAAAAAGTAACTTCAGTTTGCGCTTAAAAACATAAGTACTGACCGATTGCGCTATGCTTGGTTCAAGGGAGTTCCAAAACCTAGGTCCAGTGGACCCCAATGTCGTCAGGGCGAATTGCGTTCTAACAAGAGGTAAATGATATGCTTGCGCGTGTCGTGTAGAATAATTATGAACTTGGTTATTTTTCTTAAATATTCTGGCCAAGGTTACTGGCAGCAAACCTGCATTCAAATCATACATAAGAGCTCCTAGTTGTAAATAATAAATATCTTCAACTTTCAAAACACTACTATTATTAAAAAGGACATCGGTATGTGCAAGATAATGAGTATTACAAACAATTCTTATTACTCTTTTCTGTACCAAAAGTAATTTTTCTAGTTGAGATTTTAACGAGTTACCCCAAGCAAGTACACCATAGTTTAAATATGGCAAAATTAAAGTTGTATATAATATATGTAAAATACTTTGAGGGAACACACATTTTAATTTATAGATTACACCAGTATTTCTTGACAATAATTTACAAAGTTGACCAATATGGTGCTTCCAATTTAAATGTTCATCAATAAACAAGCCAAGAAATTTAAATGTAGGTACCCTTCCAATTTCAACACCATTGAACATTACATTTCCAGGCAATATACTCAAGGAATTACTAAAGAGCATATAGTTAGTTTTTTTTAGATTTAAAGACAGCTTATTTGCATGAATCCACAAAGTCACATTAGTCAACTCAGAGTTTACAGTCTGTAAAAGAGTTTGAGGGTTTTTGTGAGAGAAAAATACACTTGAGTCATCTGCAAATAAAATGAATGATAACATCTCTGAGGAAAACTGAAAGTCGTTTATATACACAATAAACAAAAGCGGGCCTAGAAGGGATCCCTGTGGGACTCCACAGGTGACGCCCCGCATACCTGAATCAGTTCCATTCAAAGAAACAAACTGTTTCCTATCTGTTAAGTAGCTCCTAAACCAATCTAATGCTCTTCCCCTTACACCATAATGGCCCAGTTTATTCAATAAAATATCATGATTAACAGTATCAAAAGCTTTAGAGTAGTCTAAAAAGACACCAACAGTATGCATGCGATTATCTAAGGCACTGGATATCTTATCCACTAAATGTAAAATTGCATGAGTTGTAGTGTGTTTTTCACGAAAACCAAACTGAAAATTTGACAAAATATTAACATTCTTCAAAAATGTTATTGTCCGGGTATACATTAACTTCTCAAGAATTTTAGAAAATGAAGTTAACAAGGAAATAGGACGATAATTATTTAACATAAGGGCATCACCCTTTTTAAAAATTGGTACAACCTTTGCAATTTTCATTCTCATGGGTACAACACCGGTGGTTAATGATAAATTAAATATGTGTACGAGGGGTTGTACAATAGCTACAATTACATTTTTTATCAATTCATTTGTTACATTGTCACAACCTGGACTTTTCTTATTCTTCAAAGAATGTACAATATCAAGCAATTCTTCTACAGTCGTTGGCATTACAAATAAACTATTATAATTAGGGTTTCCTAAAAAAGATTGAAATGTTTTCCGAGACTCTGGAATATCACGTGACAAATTATGGCCAATATTACAAAAATATTCATTAAATTTGTCTACAATAATTTCCAAATCATCAATTATATTTCCATCAACATTTAATTTACTTACATCAGACGCTCTCTGCTTTGACTTAAAAACTTTCCTGATCACTTTCCATGTCCCTTTAATATTATTATGTGTTGCCTGGAATTGAGCGAAATAATACTGCTTCTTAGCAGCACGTAAAACGGAAGTAAGAGTATTCCGATAAATACTATATTTCCTATGAGATGATTGAGATTTACTTATCTTATACTTATAGTACAACTTATTTTTCCTATTTATTGACCTCAATATAGAATTGGTTATCCATGGCAACCGAGGGGTTGTTCTACGATTCTTACTATTACATTTACATAAGGGTACATTTTTATCATACAACAAAAAGAAAGTATTCAAAAATTCATCATATGAGCTATCAACGTCATTATCACGTAATACTTCACTCCAATCAGTTGCTAGTAACTCGTCTCTTAATTTAGCAATACTGGTAGGATTACTTTTCCGAACATATCTATTACTCGAAGAATTACAAATATTCCTACCGAAGGACACCTTCGCATATACTGGAAAGTGGTCGGACAAATCTGAAATGATAATACCCGCATCTGGGAAAGGTCGTGCATTAGTAAAGATGTTATCAATGAGAGTAGAAGAAGTGTCCGTAACTCTAGTAGGTTTAGTAATTAAAGGCAATAAAGAGAAAGATACACACATATTCAAAAAGTCACACACGTTTACATTCCCATCGTGCTGAAAAAATTATAGGTATATAAGTCAGATATCTTCAATATACATTTTTCCATGAAAATCACATTGGTATGAGCAATGAAATCTACATTATCTATTATTCTTACTGCCTTCTTTTGTAACAACAAAACCTTTTCAATATGACATGCAGCAGCATTCCCCCAAGCAAGAATACCATAATCCATACCATAATCAAATCATCATAGCAATTTTCTAACTCATAGTTATCGAAATTTATTACTCCCGGATCATCATTACGTGTAGTATTAAATAAAGACAATAATTCATCATTGGACATTAAATTAAACGGTAAATCTGACATACTAGTCATAACAAATAATGAATAAATGTATTAACAACAACATACTACCAGTAATACTCGTGATCAAAGTTCCCCTATAAAAGTGGTTATCAGAAAAGCCCTTTAGAGAGAGTGAAGAAAGAAATACATTGAAGAAAATTGTACAAGATATTAGCAAAAGAAAGGAAAATACAAAAATACAAACAATAAAATAAAGCACGAAACAACTGACTGCCTGTCAGTTGTACGTCAAAAAACAGGACGTAAAACGTGAACTAAAATCTAAGTTTAAATGTGTGCTGGCCTCTCCAGCATCCTACCAAGAATAAAAGGGACTCGTATTGGGATTTTTACAATATAGAGTCAATATAACAAAAAAGGAAAGAAAGGATTACAGACCTCTTAACAGGTCATGATGCTATTTACAAAAGACATAAAGAATAATAAGATAAAAAAGAATTTTCATATTATAAAAAAACAATTCCATACTATACTCTGTGGCGATAATTATATAGTTTTCACACTACGATTACAAAAATACATTATTTCAAACATGCCCTCTCCCGGAAAAACCTCATTTTCTTTGCTAATTTGTTCATCTACACAAAAAATACATTTAACATTCTTGTTGAAGTCTTTGGCCCTCTCCATGTTAACTCCTAAAGTGCCAAGTACATGACTGCAAGCATCCAGTGCAGTGCCTTTATGCATGATGTGCACATAATTGGTCAGAGTAATTGATCGTGCATTGTTGCATTGTATACAGTGTAACGTTATATCAGATATCCTGTATCAGGGCTTACAAATCAGTTTGATCATGCTACGCCATTAATAGCACCATACCAAGTGCTGTGCATCATCATCATCGTTTAAAATATGGCTACAAGTCCACTTTAACAGCAGATGAAATAGTATGATAATTCCTCTCATAAGATAATTATGTATTCATATAACTTCACCAAATAATAATCATAAACAATAGAGTACCGAAGTAGTGACGTCACATGCTTATGGCATAGTAATGGTTCTAAACAACTTGTCCTTTCATACTGGCAGTTGGTAGTGGGTCGGAGCTGGACGATTGCTTTCTTAGCAACCGCTAAATCACCAATTCATTGCTTGCCTGACATTGTTTAGAACCATTACCCATGGCAATGAATAGCTCTGACGTCACACTTCGGTACTCTATAGGGACAATTTAATTGTCATTAAATCATCATAAATGTGTTTTCTGTGTACAATAATTTCATGTTATAAATGGCTATATTACTTTTATATACAAATAGTTACACAAATGAATACAAATTTACCTGCACCAGAGTTTTGAAGATGCTTAAAAGCAAATAAAATTAAACATGGGTTAAAACACAAGAAAGAGAGGGAAGCCGTGTTATGGTCTAGTGGTCAGAGCTCTGCTCTTAGCACTTATCAGCCCGGGATTTGAATCTTGGCCTCGTCTATCGGATGGTGACAATAAATGGCGGTCCCAGACGTAAATAATCATAGTTGACTGAACGCGTCTGCAAAAACCAAATATTAACCAACCAACCGTCCAAATGAATTTGATCATGGGGGTGTTTTTTAACTCCGTTCCTGCGTGAACCTGGTGGGCTATGTGCAAAGTCTACGGAGATATCAGAATATCAAAGGCAACCGGTTAATAGAGAGAACAGGGCGTTGGATATCCAAGTCAAGATTTTAACCCACTGAGTGTGAAAGTAAATTATAAGAATCCCCTTTACATGATGAGGATAATCTTCCTATATATCTACGATGTATAAAAAGGAAGTTCAACCTGATTAGAATTCTGAATGTATATACATTTAATTTATACATTATCAGTATTATGTGAATCTAGGAACAAATAGATATTTAATTCATCTCTTCTTGAGGTTGGACTGAGGTTAACTGATAAGATAAGAAAAAGAATATATGACACTGTAGGGACTCGAGAGGCCAACAACCAGATAAGATTGTCCAGTCAATGGTAAATCTATGAAAGCCTCAATTATAGCACAGCTAGAAGGTATAGGTAATAGGACAGGGTTGCAATGTGTCAAATAAGAGAGTTGCTGGTGGAATCGGTTGTAGTCGAGTCGGCGTAGTCATCACTCTCAGTCGGTCCTCTATCGAGCTGATCATCCAATAGCCATGCAGACGTCCACTATTATAACTGTGAAACATACAGAGATTCTAATCTATTTAATCTCTATTATAACGCAAATTACAATGTATAGGACTAGGACAGAGTTTCTATTGGGTCACAAGAGGGAATTGCTGGTGGAAAGGGTTGTAGTAAAGTCTGAGTTGTCATAGCGCTCTGTCGGTCCTCTATCGAGCTGATCATCTGATAGCCAGACGTCTGCTACAACTGTCCTACAAACAAGAGATTTTAATCTCCATTATTACACAGATTAGACTGCATGGGACTAGGACAGAGTTTATATTGGTCACAAGAGAGAATTGCCGGTGGAATCCGTGGTAGTTGAGTCTGCATAGTCATCGCTCTTCGTTGGTCATCTATTGAGCTGATCATCCAATAGCGAAATATCTGCTACAACTAGCTGTCCTACATACAGAGATTTTAATCTCCATTATATCACAGATTAAACTGCATGGGACTAGGATCTATTGGTCACAAGAGAGAATTGCCGGTGGAATCCGTGGTAGTCGAGTCTGCATAGTCATCGCTCTCTGTCGGTCCTCTATCAAGCTGATCATCCAATAGCCAGACGTCCGCAATGAGAGGCCTGCCAACGGGAATATCGACCTCCTCTGCATGCTGTTGCCCCTGGAAACCATAGGTCACCTTCAAACGCAGCGTCAGGTCATCCTGTCAATAAAGAAAGAAACACTCTTAAGCAAGTCCCTCTGTACCATCCTCAGAATGTATTATAAGCAAAGAACATACAGTCAAACCTGTCTTAGCGGCCATTATTATTTTGTATTATTATTTTTATTATTAAATTGACACCTGTGCCAAATGGCAGACTACACATAATGTATAACTGTTTACAAAGTCATGCAGTGCAAGGAGTTTGCGATTATCACTTTGTATTCTCGCTCATTACTAGGCCATATAATCTCCATTAAACATGAAATTTTCACAAATGATCTAGTGGAAATATCAGATCACAACAATACACATTTCAACAACCATTTATCACTTGTTGCAAATGTCAACAAAGTTACTAGATCCGTTTAATAGCACTCACCCTGAGTCTTTGGACATTCTTCACCTTCGTGATGCGGTATTTTCTCGGCTCTACTCCATACTGGGTTTGCTAAGAGAAATATAAGGGATGAAAAGACATAATTGTAATTAAAAGAGATTATGATCATAAGAAAATATTTAAATATTCAGACAACTAGAACAATTAAAATGTCTTAAGTGGAATGTTGAAATGTATAATTTTATTACAAGAATACACAAGCCGAATGATATTAGCTCTAGGCTGTGCACATTTACTTATTATTGATCTCAAAGGGAACGGGTTAAGAGGAATAATGCTCTTACCCATAACAGTACTGGCAAAATGCCAACGTTTGGTTCCCCTTTAATGTGTCTCTTTGCTTTGGGCCGCCAGATCTAGGTTTTGGGCCTTTAGAATTTGAACAAAGCTTGGTTTTGCTAGCTGGACTGGGCCCGGGCCGGAAAATAGTTGATTTCTTGCATTGCCTACTAGATTGCATTAAATCTTACCACATTCCACTCCTCATCAACCACTTCGATGTCGAGTTCAACAGGGAAGTGTCCGAGCTCAGCGATGCACCAGTGGGCATTGCCCTTGTCGAGGACCAGAAGACCAACGTGCCATAGGTTGGAGAATCGGCAGTCGAACTTGACGTGGACAGTGATGCCCATGCTCAAAGTGATGTTCATGTCTTGAGAAAGTGCTGTTTAAAAAAAAAAGGGACACATCATTAGAACGTCAAAAGGTCAGTCAAATACAGTCAGGGACATACATGTAGGCACACAATTTCTGCGCTTCCCAAAAGTGCCCTCCTACCAAAAAACAAATAAGTATCTAGATGGATCTTTGATTGTGCGCAGTCCAAAGGGAGGCCTCCGCCATTGGAGGCATTTTAAAATATCAACCCCAAATAGATTTGCACTAAATTCATTTTTCTGAATTCAAGTTTGATTGTAATCGGTCTAAGTGTTCTCGAGATATCATGATACAAGCTATTTTTGCATTTTGACCCTGTGACCTTTGACCTCAGGACCCTAAAATCTAGCCATTAAGTTCCATTGGCTCATCGAGATCCAAGTTCCAATTTTGATGGCAATATATTGACAGGTTCTTCACATATAGCAACTCTTAGTTAATTTTCACATATAAAGCGAGCACTGCGACCTTTTACCTTTGACCTCATGACCCCAAAATCAAATCAGTTCATTGGCTCCTCATAATACATACACATGTACCAAGTTTGATGGTAATCCGTCAATCATTACTTGAGATATCAAAATCATGTATGTAGGTACGGACGGATGGACAGACTGACAACCCCAAAACATGCTTTTGGCGACTTAGTGGCGGAGGCATAACAAATATGTCCACCTTTCTAGCACTACTAACCCTGTGATCTGTGCTACACTTGCCCCACTCACACAAATTAAACCAGTGACCTTGGTCACGGTCACCTTCTCACACCTCCATCTTAATCTACCTAATACATTCCAATTAGATAGCACTAGGCCTCTAGGTATATTTAATTTTGTATATGAAAAATAGATTTAAATTATCATCATGAATAAATTGAAATGTGAACAATGTTCTTAATGTACATTATCCAGTATGCAATGTTTGTGTTACCTATTCAATTCAACTCTGGTTTGAAAATCAATTTTTTCGGGACCAAGGAAATGGAAGAAGAAAAAAAATGGCGGGGGCAATGGGTTAATATCATGTGTTTATCAAGAGTCTGTAACTAATTATACATGAAGTGAATATTTCATGTGTGTGTGTGTAAGCTTGTTAAATTATTCCTTCTTCCAACAGTAAACAAAAGGAATTGTGTAATCTAAGTTCATGTGTATGAAAATAATTGTTTTCAGTTTAGGTGGATTGATTTATTAGTATAAAATATATAATAATTTATTCAAATATGAAGTCTCAAGGAAGCTACTTTTTGGGACGTTAATGAGTTATCAACTTATCAATAGAGCCTCTAACCTTTAACGTAACATATGCGTGCAGCAAATATTTTAATTTATGCGTATGCTTGTTTTATTCCTTCTTTAAACAGTAAAACAAAAAAGAATTGCGTAATCTAATTACAAGTTCATGTATCTTCTATTTTAAGAGGATTTAATGTTTTGTTACTTTTTATATTTTTGTAATAAATACATATATAACATGAAATATAAGGTTCTCACTTGTCATTTGTATGTGTTTCTTCAAAACGCGAGTCACAAGTCACCTGTGAAACATACAGTAAAACCTATAATAATGACCATTTAAGGGGGAAAAAGATAAATGGCCACTGTGGACAGGTTCCATAACATAGGGTTGTTGGCTGTTATAGACAGGTGGCCTATAAGGCAAGTTGACTGTATGTTTTATAGTCTTTCAGATAATATTACAAAATAATCTTCTTAATATACCACTAGGCACAGGGTGCTACATGTATTTTTTTGGCCAGGAATTTGTGTAAATGAAACTTATAAGGCAATGAATATTAAAAGAAACTTTTCTGTCTTTGAGAGTTAAGTAGCAAAGGCAATAATTGGAGCCCTGCGATAAAAATATGTGTATTGTTTAAAGAATGTTGACCAAATTGTGAGGAAGAGAAGGATATGACTAGTACATTCACCAAATACAATTACTGTTTGAGACGCATCAAAATGGATGTGTACACCATTTTATTTCAACCTTCATAGCCCAAATTATGACCACGATACAAATTGTATAATCTAAGAGCATTTAATTGCAATCTTGATCGACATAATTATGACAATGATCTAAATTATACAAGTCTTACAGCATTATTCTCATGTAAAGTTCAAATGGAATATTTGTCAAATGGAAACAAAAAATCTGCACTGTTCATCTTATTTTTCAGAAAATAAATACTATTTAGCATTAGTTTAAATTTACAGCATCTTAAAAAATAAATCCTCTAGAATTTGAATAATAAATCTATTATTATAATACATACACATAATACATACACATGTACCAAGTTTGATGGTAATCCGTCAATCATTACTTGAGATATCAAAATCATGTATGTAGGTACGGACGGATGGACAGACTGACAACCCCAAAACATGCTTTTGGCGACTTAGTGGCGGAGGCATAACAAATATGTCCACCTTTCTAGCACTACCTACCCTGTGATCTGTGCTACACTTGCCCCACTCACACAAATTAAACCAGTGACCTTGGTCACGGTCACCTTCTCACACCTCCATCTTAATCTACCTAATACATTCCAATTAGATAGCACTAGGCCTCTAGGTATATTTAATTTTGTATATGAAAAATAGATTTAAATTATCATCATGAATAAATTGAAATGTGAACAATGTTCTTAATGTACATTATCCAGTATGCAATGTTTGTGTTACCTATTCAATTCAACTCTGGTTTGAAAATCAATTTTTTCGGGACCAAGGAAATGGAAGAAGAAAAAAAATGGCGGGGGCAATGGGTTAATATCATGTGTTTATCAAGAGTCTGTAACTAATTATACATGAAGTGAATATTTCATGTGTGTGTGTGTAAGCTTGTTAAATTATTCCTTCTTCCAACAGTAAACAAAAGGAATTGTGTAATCTAAGTTCATGTGTATGAAAATAATTGTTTTCAGTTTAGGTGGATTGATTTATTAGTATAAAATATATAATAATTTATTCAAATATGAAGTCTCAAGGAAGCTACTTTTTGGGACGTTAATGAGTTATCAACTTATCAATAGAGCCTCTAACCTTTAACGTAACATATGCGTGCAGCAAATATTTTAATTTATGCGTATGCTTGTTTTATTCCTTCTTTAAACAGTAAAACAAAAAAGAATTGCGTAATCTAATTACAAGTTCATGTATCTTCTATTTTAAGAGGATTTAATGTTTTGTTACTTTTTATATTTTTGTAATAAATACATATATAACATGAAATATAAGGTTCTCACTTGTCATTTGTATGTGTTTCTTCAAAACGCGAGTCACAAGTCACCTGTGAAACATACAGTAAAACCTATAATAATGACCATTTAAGGGGGAAAAAGATAAATGGCCACTGTGGACAGGTTCCATAACATAGGGTTGTTGGCTGTTATAGACAGGTGGCCTATAAGGCAAGTTGACTGTATGTTTTATAGTCTTTCAGATAATATTACAAAATAATCTTCTTAATATACCACTAGGCAGAGGGTGCTACATGTATTTTTTTGGCCAGGAATTTGTGTAAATGAAACTTATAAGGCAATGAATATTAAAAGAAACTTTTCTGTCTTTGAGAGTTAAGTAGCAAAGGCAATAATTGGAGCCCTGCGATAAAAATATGTGTATTGTTTAAAGAATGTTGACCAAATTGTGAGGAAGAGAAGGATATGACTAGTACATTCACCAAATACAATTACTGTTTGAGACGCATCAAAATGGATGTGTACACCATTTTATTTCAACCTTCATAGCCCAAATTATGACCACGATACAAATTGTATAATCTAAGAGCATTTAATTGCAATCTTGATCGACATAATTATGACAATGATCTAAATTATACAAGTCTTACAGCATTATTCTCATGTAAAGTTCAAATGGAATATTTGTCAAATGGAAACAAAAAATCTGCACTGTTCATCTTATTTTTCAGAAAATAAATACTATTTAGCATTAGTTTAAATTTACAGCATCTTAAAAAATAAATCCTCTAGAATTTGAATAATAAATCTATTATTATATAAAACAATTTATATTTTGGCAAAATAATAAGATAAAAAAGAATTTTCATATTATAAAAAAGCAATTCCATACTATACTCTGTGGTGATAATTATATAGTTTTCACACTGCGATGATAAAAATACATTATTTCAAACATGCCCTCTCCCGGAGAAACCTCATTTTCTTTGCTAATTTTTTCATTTACACAAAAAATACATTTAACATTCTTATTGAAGTCTTTGGCCCTCTCCATTGTTAACTCCTGAAGTGCGAAGTACATGACTGCAAGCATCCAGTGCAGTGCTTTATGCATGACTGCGCACATAATTGGTCAGAGTAATTGATCGTGCATTGTTGCATTGTATACAGTGTAACGTTATATCAGATATCTTGTATCAGGGCTTACAAATCAGTTTGATCATGCTACGCCATTAATAGCACCATACCAAGTGCTGTGCATCATCATCATCGTTTAAAATATGGCTACAAGTCCACTTTAACAGCAGATGAAATAGTATGATAATTCCTCTCATAAGATAATTATGTATTCATATAACTTCACCAAATAATAATCTAAACAATAGAGTACCGAAGTAGTGACGTCACATGCTTATGGCATAGTAATGGTTCTAAACAACTTGTCCTTTCATACTGGCAGTTGGTAGTGGGTCAGCTGGACGATTGCCTTCTTAGCAACCGCTAAATCACCAATTCATTGCTTGCCTGACATTGTTTAGAACCATTACCCATGGCAATGAATAGCTCTGACGTCACACTTCGGTACTCTATAGGGACAATTTAATTGTCATTAAATCATCATAAATGTGTTTTCTGTGTACAATAATTTCATGTTATAAATGGCTATATTACTTTTATATACAAATAGTTACACAAATGAATACAAATTTACCTGCACCAGAGTTTTGAAGATGCTTAAAAGCAGATCAAATTAAACATGGGTTAAAACACAAGAAAGAGAGGGAAGCCGTGTTATGGTCTAGTGGTCAGAGCTCTGCTCTTAGCACTTATCAGCCCGGGTTTGAATCTTGGCCGTGTCTATCGGATGGTGATGAAAAATGGCGGTCCCAGACGTAAATAATCATAGTTGACTGAACGCGTCTGCAAAAACCAAATATTAACCAACCAACCATCCAAATGAATTTGATCATGGTGGCGTTTGATTAGCGGTGGGCTTTAATGTGTGAATAATTTAACTGTGGTATGCAGTAGAAGGATATCAGATTCATGCAGGTTTATTGAGTAGAGACGTGGCGTTGGATTACAGTCAAAGTATGTTAACCCACTGAGTGTGAAAGTAAATTATAAGAATCCACTTTACATGATGAGGATAATCTTCCTATATATCTACGATGTATAAAAAGGAAGTTCAACCTGATTAGAAGTGTGAATGTATATACATTTAATTTATACATTATCAGTAATATGTGAATTTAGGAACAAATAGATATTTAATTCATCTCTTCTTGAGGTTGGACTGAGGTTACTGATAAGATAAGAAAAAGAATATATGACACTGTAGGGACTCGAAAGGCCAACAACCAGATAAGATTGTCCAGTCAATGGTAAATCTATGAAAGCCTCAATTATAGCACAGCTAGAAGGTATTGGTCAAAATAAACTAACCCCCCTAACGTTTGTGTGCAGTAATCCCTATTGATTTTGTACACATAATAGGGATTACTGGAAATTACTGCAGTAAACTGGTTAGTTTATTTTGACTGATACTGTAGGTAATAGGACAGGGTTGCAATGTGTCAAAAGAGAAAGATACTGGTGGAATCGGTTGTAGTTGAGTCGGCGTAGTCATCACTCTCAGTCGGTCCTCTATCGAGCTGATCATCCAATAGCCATGCAGACGTCCACTATTATAACTGTCAAACATACAGAGATTCTACTCTATTTAATCTCTATTATAATGCAAATTACAATGTATAGGACTAGGACAGAGTTTCTATTGGGTCACAAGAGGGAATTGCTGGTGGAAATGGTTGTAGTAAAGTCTGAGTTGTCATAGCGCTCTGTCGGTCCTCTATCGAGCTGATCATCTGATAGCCAGACGTCTGCTACAACTGTCCTACAAACAAGAGATTTTAATCTCCATTATTACACAGATTAGACTGCATGGGACTAGGACAGAGTTTATATTGGTCACAAGAGAGAATTGCCGGTGGAATCCGTGGTAGTCGAGTCTGCATAGTCATCGCTCTCTGTCGGTCCTCTATCAAGCTGGTCATCCAATAGCCAGACGTCCGCAATGAGAGGCCGGCCAACGGGAATATCGACCTCCTCTGCGTGCTGTTGCCCCTGGAAACCATAGGTCACCTTCAAACGCAGCGTCAGGTCATCCTGTCAATAAAAAAAGAAACACTCTTAAGCAAGTCCCTCTTTACCATCCTCAGAATGTATTATAAGCAAAGAACATACAGTCAAACCTGTCTTAGCGGCCATTATTATTTTGTATTATTATTTTTATTATTAAATTGACACCTGTGCCAAATGGCAGACTAGGCATAATGTATAACTGTTTACAAAGTCATGCAGTGCAAGGAGTTTGCGATTATCACTTTGTATTCTCGCTCATTACTAGGCCATATAATCTCCATTAAACATGAAATTTTCACAAATGATCTAGTGGAAATATCAGATCACAACAATACACATTTCAACAACCATTTATCACTTGTTGCAAATGTCAACAAAGTTACTAGATCCGTTTAATAGCTCACTCACCCTGAGTCTTTGGACATTCTTCACTTTCGTGATGCGGTATTTTCTCGGCTCTACTCCATACTGGGTTTTCTGAGAGAAATATTAGGGATGAAAAGACATAATTGTAATTAAAAGAGATTATGATCATAAGAAAATATTTAAATCTTCAGACAACTAGAACATGCAACTTGATTTTTAATTAAAATGTCTTAAGTGGAATGTTAAAATGTATAATTTCATTACAAGAATACACATCTCCAGAAAATAAAAATTACACAATAGAAGAAAAGAAACACACAAAAACAAAGGCATAATGAATTAGAAAATCGGAGATTAATGAAATAAATAAATTAAGAAACAGTTGATATTAGCTCTAGGCTGTGCACATTTACTTATTATTGATCCATACTGTCTAGTTTGCATCTGAAACATCTGTATTATTATTCTTTGAAAAAATAAAACTAGTTTATCCAACAATTACAATTTAATAGCAGTCTTTGCCGGATATGACAGTCAATTAATCTGTCAGCCTCCAGATGACAGTGATCTAAAAAAACATTGATTATTTCTATTATTCATAACAAGTTGAAATATAAACTATAAGTTAACCCGTTGCTTACGGGACCTGGATGGGTTATGTACAAAGTCTATGGGGATTTCAGAATGTCAAAGGGAACGGGTTAAGAGGAATAATGCTCTTACCCATAACAGTGAGCAAAATGCCAACGTTTGGTTCCCCTTTAATGTGTCTCTTTGTTTTGGGCCGCCAGATTTAGGTTTTGGGCCTCGAGAATTTGAACAAAGCTTGGTTTTGCTAGCTGGACTGGTCCCGGGCCCGGAAAATAGTTGATTTCTTGCATTGCCTACTAGATTGCATTAAATCTTACCACATTCCACTCCTCATCAACCACTTCGATGTCGAGTTCAACAGGGAAGTGTCCGAGCTCAGCGATGCACCAGTGGGCATTGCCCTTGTCGAGGACCAGAAGACCGACGTGCATGAGGTTGGAGAATCGGCAGTCGAACTTGACATGGACGGTGATGCCCATGCTCAAAGTGATGTTCATGTCTTGAGAAAGTGCTGTTTAAACAAAAAGGGACACATCATTAGAACGTCAAAAGGTCAGTCAAATACAGTCAGGGACATACATGTGGGCACACAATTTCTGCGCTTCCCAGAAGTGCCCTCCTACCAAAAAACAAATAAGTATCTAGATGGATCTTTGATTGTGCGCAGTCCAAAGGGACGCCTCCGCCATTGGAGGCATTTTTAAATATCAACCCCAAATAGATTAATTTTGCACTAAATTCATTTTCTGAATTCAAGTTTGATTGTAATCAGTCTAACTGTTCGAGATATCATGATACAAGGTATTTTTGCATTTTGACCCTGTGATCTTTGACCTCAGGACCCTAAAATCTAGCCATTAAGTTCCATTGGCTCATCGAGATCCAAGTTCCAAGTTTGATGGCAATATATTGACAGGTTCTTCACATATAGCAACTCTTAAGTTAATTTTCACATATAAAGCGAGCACTGCAACCTTTTACTTTTGACCTCATGACCCCAAAATCAAATCAGTTCATTGGCTCCTCATGATACATACACTTGTACCAAGTTTAACGGTAATCCGTCAATCAGAGATATCAAAATCATGTATGTACTGTAGGTACGGACGGATGGACAGACTGACAACCCCAAAACATTATGCTTTTGGCGACTTAGTGGCGGAGGCATAACAAACATGTCCACCTTTCTAGCACAACTAACCCTGTGATCTGTGCTACACTTGCCCCACTCACACAAATTAAACCAGTGACCTTGGTCACGGTCACCTTCTCACACCTTCATCTTAATCTTCCTAATACATTCCAATTAGTCCTTTAAAGATTATCTTTAAAAAAGTCTCATTCCATGAGCCTTTTACCAATTAAGCCTCCTGCCGAACGTTGAATGACTCTGTATGACCGCAGTAGAAGATCTGATCGCCCAGAGAGCGTGCTTCATTGAGGTTGTACATCACAGCCTGAAAGTGCATGCTGCTCAAACAACTAAACCGTCCTTTGATCTCTGCGACACCTGTCCCTCTACCAATCTACTACATTCCAAGCCCTTTTAAGATTATCTTTAAAGTACATGTAGTCTCATACCATGAGCTCTCAAGCCTCCTGCCGAACGTCGTATGCCTCTGTATGACCGCGGTAGATGATCACCCAGAGAGCGTGATTCATTGAGGCTGTCCCTCTACCAATCTTCTTACTACATTCCAAGCTCTTTTAAGATTATCTTTAAAGTACATGTAGTCTCATACCATGAGCCTTTTCCCAAGCCTCCTGCCGAACGTTGAATGCTGCTGTATGACCTTGGTAGATGATCTGATCGCCCAGAGAGCGTGATGCGTTGAGGTCGTACATCACGGCTGGGAACTGCTTGTTCCCCGCATCCTTGTCGTTCTTCACATCTGAAAAATATATAATTATATACAGTAAAACCTGTCTATAAAGACCACCCTCCAGAAAAACAAAATGCGTTCTTGATTGAAAACGAGCAAAGAAAATATTCCCAAGTTGATTTCTATCCTTCGGGCTTATGTCAGGTTTATAATAGCTTCTGAGCACTCGAGCAATGAAAATTAAGGGGTTTCAGGGACGAGCGCCATACTAGGTTTTTTTTATAGCTCAGTCGGTAAGAGAACCGGTCTAGCAATCCGGAGGTCTCGGGTTCGAATCCTGTTGGAATCCTATTTCTTTGCTCTTTTTCAATTGAATTTGAAAAATTCGAGCATGGTGAAGTTGTAACTATTATTTTGTACCATAATGGTGCAGGTTTTGGTTACTAAAGTTAAGTTTGACCAATACTCAACTATCCCTTTAAAATCATTGTGGTTTATGAATATAGTCGGACCGTGTGTGTCATGTAGTAAGTACCGTAAAAGGAATTTCTGTACGGTATCTATGTGGCAGGAAATAAAGACAACCCTCACCTTCAAGAACCTTGGAAAGGAGAACCATGATACTCTCATCTTCATGGATTCGCTTGACGAGGTATCTCGTGAAGATGGCATACCCAGCCCCCTTCACCTCGTACGCCTCTGAGTTGGTCTGACTGCACGAGAGGAAAGAATTGATAGCTACAAATGTTATTCGTGGAATACAATGTAATCTGTCTGTCTCTGAGAGAGTGTGTTAACAAGTGTTAACAAACAGGGATGTATGATGCTCTAAACTTCATGGGTTTACTTCACGAGGAATCTCGTGAAGATGGCATATCCATGCAGCCCCCTTGACCTCGTACGCCTCTGAGTTGGTCTGACTGCACAAGAGGAAATAAATTGATAGCTACAATTGTTATTCGTGGAATACAATTTAATCTGTCTGAGAGAGTGTTTTAACAAGTGTTAACAAACAAGGGATGCATGCATGCTCTAAACTTCATGGGTTTACTTGACGAGATATCTCGTGAAGATGGCATACCCAGCCCCCTTGACCTTGTACGCCTCTGAGTTGGTCTGACTGCACGAGAGGTAAGAATTGATAGCTACAAATATTAATAATGGAATACAATTTACTCTGTCTGAGAGAGTGTTTTAACAAGTGTTAACAAACTCTAAACTTCATGGCCTGTATTCTACTAAATTTATCAACTTAGGCTAGATTTAAAAAGACAGAAATTCCCAGTAACTAGTTAAACCAGTTCACACATGTGTAATTTATTAATCACATTGATGGTTGTCATGCACCACTTATGATTGTTTCTTGTCATTAGACATCCAGAGAATGGGATGCTTGACATTTTAGTGACATGGTTAAACATGTCTCCAGTAATATACTGTCCTTTTAGTCCGAGGAAATAATATTACTGGTGACTTATTAAACAATTTCATTGGAATGTTGTTCTGATGAGAAACAATAGGGTTTATCTCTGGTGGTGCATGACAACAATCAAAGTGCTTGTCAAATTTCACGGGGTGGAATGGTTTGTACTGGTTAGTGGTAATTTCTGTCCTTTTAGTCCAGCCTAAGTTGATAAATTTAGTAGAATACCACCCCATGGGTTTACTTCAAGAGGAATCTTGTGAAGATGGTATATCTACATGTACGTAGCTCCTTTCACTTCGTAAGCTTCAGAGTTGGTCTGACTGGATGAGAGGAAAGGAATTATAGCAAAGGAAATTATTTGTGAAATACAATTCAACCTGTCTAAAGAGAGTGTTCAAAGATAAAGTTGTAAATCTTAATTATTCAATCAAATTAACACCATCTTTTGTCTTATATCTGATATTGTGACCACATTATTGTTACTGCCCTGCAAAACGAGGGGGTGGGGACACATGCTCTCCCCCCCCCCCCCCCCCTCCTCTCAAATCAATTGCCAATTTTTTTGGTAAAAAAACAAGGGGGAAGATCCTGAAGAAAATCAGGAAAAATATAAGGTGTGTGCATGCCCAATAATTCACATGCCCTCACCCACCTCCCCTCAATCAGTCCGACCATGCTATGCCCCTGAGCAACCCTGCTATCATTTTATAAATAGCGACCATCTTATAAATAAATGAATAGCGACACTCTAATTATTCCAAGAATAGCGACCCTCTCATTAGTCTATGAATAGCGCCCCGGTTATCACTTCCATTAATAGCAGCCTGGCCTGATGTCATTTTATGAACAGCGAACCCGTTATTATTTTATTAATAGTGACCCTGTTATCATTTTATGAATAATGGCCCTGATAACATTATATTAAAAGCCACCTGTCTATCATTTATGAATAGCGGCCCTGATATAATTGTATTAAAAGCCACCTTTATGAATAATGCCCCTATGGGAAAAGAGGTGACCGTTCTTTAATAATTAATAATAATAATAGATATTTATATAGCGCATTTCCAATTAAATAACTGATCGATGATCGATGAGCTTTACAACCTCTCCAATAACCTGCAACAAAAATAAATACGTCTTCAAATTTCTTTTAAAAATATCTAATGTTGGGGGCAATCTTAAATCTGCTGGCAAACTGTTCCAAACTGTAGGGCCAGCAAAATAAAAACTACGCTCTCCGCCCTTTGAATTTGTTCTTGGAACCATTAACATTGAAGTATCTACTCTAGAAACATAAATTATAGTTTTATATAATGACTAGCGATCCTTCTTTTATATTATGACTAGCTAGCCATATTATTTGTCCTTTTCCAATTTTATGAATAGCAACCTTTTCTTTGCATTATAAATAGTAACCTGTATGCTCAGAGGTCCTTACGCCTTTATGAATAGCAACCCTTTCTCTGCATTATAAATAGAACCCTGTATGCTCCGAGGTCCTTATGCCTCTATGAATAGCAACCCTTTCTTTGTATTATAAATAGAACCCTGTATGCTCCGAGGTCCTTATGCCTTTATGAATAGCAACCCTTTCTCTGCATTTTTAAATAGAACCCTGTATGCTCCGAGGTCCATATGCGTTTATGAATAGCGACCCCTTTTTCGTTTTATGAATAGCGATCTTTCAGTATACGGAAATATAAAGTCATGAATAGCGAGCTTTATGAATAGCGACCCTTTTTTTGTTTTATGAATAGCGGTCCTTCAGTGTACGGAAATATAAAGTTATGAATAGCGACCCCTTTTTTGTTTTATGAATAGCGGTCCTTCAGTGTACGGAAATATAAAGTCATGAATAGCGAGCTTTATGAATAGCGACCCCTTTTTTGTTTTATGAATAGCGGTCCTTCAGTGTACGAAAATATAAAGTCATGAATAGTGAGCTTTATGAATAGCGACCCTTTTTTGTTTTATGAATAGCGGTCCTTCAGTGTACGGAAATATAAAGTCATGAATAGCGAGCTTTATGAATAGCAACCCTTTTTTTGTTTTACGAATAGCGGTCCTTCAGTGTACGGAATTATAAAGTTATGAATAGCGACCCCTTTTTTGTTTTATGAATAGCAGTCCTTCAGTGTACGGAAATATAAAGTCATGAATAGCGAGCTTTATGAATAGCGACCCCTTTTTTGTTTTATGAATAGCGGTCCTTCAGTGTACGGAAATATAAAGTCATGAATAGCGAGCTTTATGAATAGTGAGGTTACCGCCCCTGGTGAGGATGGCATTGCCATCAGCTCTCTTCACCTCATAAGCCTGCGAGTTGACCTGACTGAATAATGAATGAAAGATACAATAAAACATTTCGTCTTCTAGCTTCTAAGTTTTAAAAATCTTGAATTGAAACATGTAAACACTAATGTATGTTTGAACAAATAGCCCCTATTCTTGAGTTAAAATGCATTTAATGAAGCCCGCATCAATACATCTTTGCTTTTATTTAAAGTTTTCTTCAAATGACTCAGATGACATAAGCACTAGCAATTAAAAGACTTGCATACAAAGCAAAATACTCATAATTAGCATAATTGTCACCTTACACGTACATTCTTTCCCCACTTGAAAAAAAATGGTCCAATTCCGATTCCAGTAATATGACTAAATTCAATTTTAAATGGGGTATGATCCCTTATCAAACAGGACCAATATACATGTGCTATAAGTGATACAGCCTCACTATATATGCATCAAATATACAGTCCTGTCTCAGCGGCCACATGTCTATAGCAGCCAACCTGGCTATAGTGGCCACAAAAAGTATTCCCCTGCAGAAAAAACACCTGTCTACAAGGGCCACTTACATTGTTTCCCTTGGGTGGTCATTATACACAGATTTGACTATATGTGACCTTACACCACAAAACGACCGTTATGTCGCTGTGGTAGTTTCTCTTTTATTAGCTAAAATAGCCAATTTTTTTTCAAAATATGAGATTTAGGATTTTGGTATTTTCTGAAGAAGCATATCTTAATCTACCTTCTGTGAAATTTTGAGCATCGGAAATCATGTTAAAATAGGATTGTTCATCTAATAAATGTGCTCATATAACAGTGCTTCAATAGAGACTAATCTTTTAAGCGGCCCGTTTCTCCCTTATTTTGAAAATGCTTCAGCCATATTCCAAATCTTTGGCGTTCATTTTGAGAGGGTTTGCTTAGTCCAAATATAACAAATGATGTACCATTTTAACCCTAATCCCACTGGGGGGGGGGGGGGGGGGGGGGGCCTTTTTGGCCCCCCCCCCCTGTCGTTTTTTTCGACGTGCATCTAGACCGTTTGGAATTTCACGTTCAAACTTCATGACTATTTTCTCTCAAGTCTCCCGCATGTTTTGATATATAATTCACCCCGGTCGGACCTGTAGAACTGATTTTAGAGGTCGATAATTGCTCGTCCGTCACAAAAAAATGTAATTTTTGTACAGGTTTCTATGTAATTCCTATATCCGATGCCATGTAAACTCCAAATCTGTTATAATTGTTACTTTGAATTATAATTTGGATTATTTCTTTGTTATTAGTTGAATTCATACACTTCAGAGATAAATTCTTCTAAAAAAAACAAAAAACAACAACAAAAAAACAATAAAATACATAAGAATGAAAACAATGTGGATAAATCCGGGAATACTAATTTGCATATTTATGCAAATTAGTGATATATTTTATCACCATAAAAAACATG